>JAJKFI010000130.1:1533585-1544525 GCA_029204185.1 Lerista edwardsae | reverse complement strand
TTCTTCTTCTTCTTCTTCTTCTTCTTCTTCTTCTTCTTCTTCTTCTTCTTCTTCTTCTTCTTCTTCTTATTATTATTATTATTATTATTATTATTATTATTATTAAACCGCTTTGTGAACATTGTTTTCAAAAGCGGCATATAAATACTGCTGATTGATTGATTGTGTAGAAGAGGGAATTTTGGCTGGTGTACCCATACACACACACCCCTGCTCCTACACAACTCTCTGCTCTTTTCTCTCCTAGCACCAAAAGTGATGTAGAAGCGAACGGCGGTGAAGTTTTATTTGGGGGGATCAATCATGATGCCTATGAGGGGAAGCTTCACTACATCCCTGTATCCCGGCAGGCCTATTGGCAGATCAAAGTGGACAAGTAAGTGAAACCTCTCAACAAGGAGGTGTGTCTTCCCCGTGGCTCATGGCACAACACCATGTGTCTTGTCTTCCGCCTTCAGGGCATCCGTCTGTTTTGTTTCTCCCGTAAATGCTGGGACTCGTCATCCAACAAAGCTGCCAGGATGCAGAGCAGGCAAAACAAGGACTTCTTTGTAGCACACCTACACTCACCTGCGGAGTCTGCTGCTGATGCCAATGTGGTGATGCTGGCTGTTGGCTTTGATGGGTTTAAAAGGGGATTGGACACATGCATGACACAGTTATTGACAGCCCTGGGCAGCCAAGTATGCTACCATGCCAGTGGCAAAGGGGCAACAGTGACAGGGGATGCTCTGATGGTGCTGTAGCCAGTAATGGCATCTAAATGATTTAGCAACAGGTACTCACTTTTGATTGGCACTTGTGTTGGGGCCCGCCCACCGGAAGTGAGGTCACAGCTGGAACCCAGGAACCACCACATCTCCTCGGTAGGCTGCGTGGCGGCCTGGGAGAAGGCCCGGGAGTCCCGGGCCTTCCCCGGGGCTGCTGCGCGGGCTACTGATCCCCCCCCAGGAACCGCCACGCCTCCTCGGGAGGGAGCCCCAGGCAGCCTATCTGCTCACGCTGCTGCTGCTGTTGGTCTCCCTTGCTCCGCTGCCTGCCTGCCTGCCTGCCTGGCTCTGAGAACATGCAGGCAACTCAAGCGTGCAGGCAATTCAAACGTTGCAGGGGGTGGAGCGGAGCGCCTATGGAGTTGACAAGTTGGCGGGCAAATGGGCGGGGCCAGCCCTAATCCTAGGAATGGGCACTCGCGTACCCCCGCGTACCTGCTACATGACATGTCTGGCTGTAGCGTATCGGGGGATGTTGCTGCAACACAGAGAAATATGAGGGCTTCCAAAGCATTATTATTATTTATTTGAAGAATTTATATCCTGCCCTTTCCCGTGCCAAAGCAAATGCCCAAGGTGGCTTACGTGAGCAGGCTAGTCTAAACCACCATTTTTCAATGGAGTTTTTACAAATAGATAGTGTTCTGTGATTCATCGAATCCTCAGTCCCAGGTGTAGCCTTCAGGTGCCACTCTGAAGGCCCCTGCAACCTTGGAAAGTATCTGCATAGAGGATAACAAGGACAGAGGCTCAGATAACAAGGAAAGTCACAATTATCCCCATCACAAATAAGCGAGGTCGCACATAGCGAGGTCGCAGATGAAGAGGCTTGATTGTACATTATAATCCCCACTGATGGTCCAGATTAGCAATCATTATTGTGCATGGAACAAATGGTGCTATTTGTTTGCAGTAACAAACGTAGCCATTAGGTGGCAATGCTGCCACATTTAAAAGCTACTTCCAAGTGTTCTTTATGAGATGCTGCTGCTGCCAGATGTGATTATTCTGTGTGTGTGTGTGTGTGTGTGTGTGTGCGCATTCCGTAGACGTCGTTGGAAATTTTATTGCAAGCTGCCTTTAGAGCAAAAAGCTGAGAGGCAAAAGATAAGCATTTTAAATACGAAAGTATTTCTTTTTGTACCTTTGTTTCAAAAGTACATCTAGTTTGCTGACTAGACGCAGAAAACGTTGAACAATATGTACAGCTGTGCTCTGCTTGCCTCATCCCAAGGAACAGTACTAAAGTGGAACACACATACACACTCTTTCTGATACCTGGTCCGCAATTGAGGGCCCAATCCTGTCCAACTTTCCAGCACTGATGCAGCTGCAATGCAGCCCCGAGGTAAAGGAACAAACATCCCCTTACCTTGAGGAGGCCTCCGTGACCACCCTCCCTCAGCAGATTGCAGCGCATGCCCTATTGGCACAGCTGCATCAGTGCTGGAAAGTTGAACAGGATTGGCTCCCAAATCACCTAACGTCCTGCTTAAGTCTCCCGCATGGCAGAGGACTCATGTTGGAGAGGAGAAAACTCTGTGCGGCATATGGGGCCTTAGCAGAATTAGGACTTGGCCCTCATCCCATTCATTTCCCCTTTCCCTTAGTAGATCAGTCAGAGGGAAACTGAGACGGTGCTGAAGTCACATGTGTACTCTAGCTTTGTTGGCTTACCCCAAGCACTATCCAGATAGGGGTGGGACTCAGAGATCATGCATAACAGCTGGAAAATGGTCAGTGAAAACTCCCTTTAGTGCATATGGCGTGTTTAACCCTCACTTTCAAACAGGGAAGCAATCTGTTGTATGAGTGCCCACCTGCATTTTGAAATGGTATAGTCCAGGCTCAGGTTGTGTGTTTGTTTAGGGTATTTATATGCAGCCCTTCTAACAAATTTGCCAAGGCAATTTGAAGATGAGAGTGCAATCCTAAACTGGAGATAAAGGTAAAGGTAAAGGTTTCCCCACTACCGAATGGTCTATTCGTGACCAACTGTAGGGGGCGGTGCTCATCTCCGTTTCTAAGCCTGTAGAGCCGGCGTTTTGTCCGAGGACAAGTTTCCGTGGTCATGTGGCCGGCATGACTCTACGCACGGAACGCCGTTACCTTCCCACCAAAGTGGTCCCTATTTATATAAACTGGAGATAGGCGAGCATAAACTAAGCCAGCAAAGTTTGGCCAGCACAAGGGTACTTGCTTAGACTACTCTCGGAGTCAGGGAGGATGGCTCAAGTCTGTGTGCTGGCTCTCTGACTCCAAGAGAGGTCCAAACATATTTTACGGTATCCCTTGTGCTGGCCAAACTTTGCTGGCTTAGTTTATGCCAGCCTAACTCCGTTTAGGATTGCACCCTGAAAAACATCAAATAACCACCATGATAACTGCAGTTACCAAATAGTCTTCATGGGCAGCCCCATGTTCAATGCACTACTGTAGCCAGTTCTGGAAGTTACCAAAGCACGGACACCTCTGTCCAGGTGAGACCCCAACCAAAACTGGTGAAAGGTACTCTGTGCCACCAAGATCACTTGGACCGCTAGGAACAAAAGTGCATCGTAGACTGCCCCCCACATTGCAAATAGGCTCCCATAGAGGGACGTGCAACCCCCTCCAGAACAGGCTGAGCATCACCATCTGGAACAGTGGAACTGCCTTCCCCACAGGGCCTCTGTCTTGTCAGGAGTGAGCTCCAGTTTATTGGTCTTCATCCAGCCCATTACTGACTCCAGACACTGATTCAGCACTTCCACCACCTCACCTGACTCAGACGTAAAAGAGAGATTGAGCTGGGTGTCAGCAACATATTGGTGACATTGCAGCTCAGATCCCCAGATGACCTCTCCCAGTCATTTCGTGTAGATCAGTGTTTCTCAAACTGTGGGCCAGGACCCACTAGATGGGTTGCGAGTCAGTTTCAGGTGGATCCCCATTCATTTCAATGTGTATTTTATTTTTAATGTATTAGAAATGAGGACTGCAAGTGTCTGCACCTGGGGAAATGTTAGAGATTTGTTCTTTTAACAGGCTACTATGGCTATGCTTTTAAAAAAGAAGGGGCAATCCTAACCTGGATTTAGGCTGGTACAGTTAGGCCAGCAAAGTTCGGCTAGCATGAGGGCCACATTTAGACCACTCTTGGAGTCAGGGAGGATGGTGCATGTCTGTGTGCTGGCCTCTCTGACTCCGAGAGTGGTGCAAACACGCTTTATGGTGTCCCTTGTGCTGTCCAACCTTTGCTGGCCTAACTATGCCAGCCTAATTCCAGGTCAATAGGACTTACTCCCAGGTAAGTGTGGCTAGGACTGCATCCTTTGGGATATTTGGAGATTTAAAAAACAACAACAACAGAACCTCAACTACCTGGGTGAGGGGAGGGTAAGGATAGATCTTTATTTTTAACATTTTTAAACTTATATGCATTGTAAATTTTTAACCTATTTATTTATTTGATTGATTTGATTTGGTCATATGGGGGTGTTAAAAATTTTCCTGATTGATTATGTCATTTCCAGCCATGACATAACTTCCAGGTTTACGACATGCCTTCTGGTAGGTCTCAGCAGATTGTCATTCTAAAAAATGGGTCCCGGTGCTAAAAATTTTGAGAACCACTGATGTAGATGTTACAAAGCATGGGGGTCAAGATCAAACCTTGAAGGACCCTGTAGTATCAGTGCCAGGCAGTGGTGTCATTCAAATGATTTAGGAACAGGAACTCACTTTTGATTGGCACTTGTCTTGATTGGATTGGCACCTGGAACCAGCCACGGAGCCCGTTAGGATCCGGAATGCCCATTCTGGTCCGTTCCCCCTGAATGACATCACTGGTGCCAGGGGATTAGCTCATAGGGCTCAGCACAACCACCTGGAATCAGTCCTCTGAGTAGGAACGAACCACGGAATGTTTCCCATTCATTTCTTGGAGAACCTACCTAGAAGAATACCATGGTCAATAGTACTGAAGGCTACTGAGGGGTCTGGAAGAATCAGACTTTCCTGGTTCCTCTACCAGTAAAGGCCATCCATCCATCCTGGTAATTAAGGTTGTTCTGTGCCAAACACACCTGAAGCCAGACTGAATTAGATGCAGATAACTGGCTTTATCAAGAGAGTCTGGAGTTGAATGGCCACCACCAAGCAGAGTGCATGGCCCAAGAAGGGGACGCTACTGACACCGTGGGATGGCTTACTAGACATTGGTCTGGAAGGAGCAGCCAGTCCTTCAACTGTGGTTATGGGTTTGGCAGCAGAAGGCCTTTTTGGCTTGGTGCAGTGATCTAGATCCTTATCTCCCCTTCTCTCCCGCCGGGCCCTTTTGGCGCTAATTGCTGTTCTTTCCCAAACCTTCTACGTAGGGTAAGTGTGGATAAACCCGCCAACAAGACAGGAAAATGCTGGCCGTGGAATCTGTTTGACAAGGACGAGCCATCGGACATATGCAAGGGCGGCTGCCAAGGCATTTTGGACACCGGCACGTCTCTGATCACGGGGCCCAGGGATGACATCCGTGCTCTGCATAAGGCCATTGGGGCTGACCACGCCTTTGGAGGGCAGGTAAGGGATTCTTTGAGTGTGTGGGTAGATCCTTGGAGGAGGCATCCTAGAAACCACTGGCTTATCATCAGTTTCACTAACCACACGCTGGTTCTGATCTCTCAGCATTCAGTCTGCTTATATGCCAACGTCACTCTCTGGCGTGACAAAGACACAGAACAGAAGGTGGGGCTATGCAGGTGAAGGGGTGGGGCTATGTTGATAGAAGAGGTGGTGGGGCTGTGTAGGGCTTGATTCTCAAGGGCTTGGGGCTCTGGGGCCAGCACAAGACCTCCCAACCCAGTGTGTCAGATGCTGTCTCCAGTGCACTAGTGGGGAGGTCCCTGCCCCTGTTTCTCCACCTCCCTGGATTAGAAAAGGAAGCAGAACAGGAAGGCGAATCGAGAGGTGGACTAGAGCATCTTTGATTACCAAGCCCCCCACTCTCCACACAACTTTTTCCACTCCACCCCCTCTTTCTTTTCTAGTCCAGGGACTGTGAGGAGGAGGAGGAGGAGGCGGCAAATGTGCATATAGAGGTGGGCGCTCCCTGTCAATCTGATGCCTGAGGTGACTGCCTGAGTTGGCCACATGGATCAGCCAGCTCTTTGGAACAGAAAGCAGACTCAGCTCTCACAGCAATGGTGCTTCCAAATGCACCTTTTCCCCCAATGGAATGGTTCCCTTTTGCCATGGCACACCAATTGAAAATCGTTGTTCTAGTGCAAGATTGATGAGGGGACCTCTATTTCCTAAGCCTTCCCTCAGGCCACTCTTTTGCTTCATCCCACAGTACTTGCTGGATTGTGATAAGCTGTCAACTTTACCAGATGTGACCTTCCATCTTGGTGGGAAACCCTATACCCTGACACCAGAGGAATACACACTTCAGGTGAGAGACATCAACAATAATAATAATAATATACGTGTGCCACTTTTCCATCTTAACAGTTCTCAAACTGGTTCACAGCAACAACAATGATAAAAATACAGTAATGCAGTGTTATTCAAACTGGTTAGGGACCCACTTGGTGGGTCATGACTTGATGTCAGGTGGGTCACAGAACCCACCTGGGAGCAGCCATCTTGGAAGCTGCAGACCTTATTTTTGCTATATTCCTTCAAGTGAGCTTTTTTCATATTTTGTTTTTAGTTGGTGCTTTTACATAATTCTGTGACCTAATCTTGCTTTCTGTCGGAGATGTTTCATGGCCGTGCCATTGGTGCAGTTCGAGAATGCTAGTTTGCATTCCAGGAGTGTCATTTGATTACGTCACAATGACGGCACTTCCTGCTTGATGATGTCACTTCCCACTATGACATAACTTCCAGGTTAATGACATAACTTCTGGTGGGTCCCAACACACGTGCCGTTCTAAAAAGTGGGTCCTGGTCTAAAATATTTGAGAACCACTGCAGTATTGTAAATTATCAGTTTAAAATCATAACAAAATGCAACCTAGAATCACAACAAAAATAAACAACGCATCCGAAGCTCCAAAATTGTCAGGTAACATTTGATGGAAAAGAGAAGGGTAGAAAACTGTGGAAAAATGGAAAAGGAAGAGGGGGATGGAATTCCACTGTTTGGGGCCACCATCCAAAAGGCTCTGATGCTCATTGATGAAAAATGGAGCAGGATCAAATGAACAGATCTTAACATCCTAGCCTAGAGTGTGTCAAAGGATGGAAGAAATGTATGGGACACTCCCTGAGATATCCAGGATCTTGATCTAGTTTAAAATGAATTTAAGAACATAGGAAGAGCCCTGCTGGATCATGCCAAAGACCAGTGATGTCATCCGGGTGCGCCAGGAACCGGAACGCCCGGATGATTGGCAGCCCTCCGCCCCTATGGCAGAGGCCAGCCACGCCTCCCTGCATCTCCCTGCGCCTGGAATCGCTCCATTTCAGAGTGATTCGGACACACGGGAGGGCGGGAAGGCCCAGGAACAGCTTGCCCGTCCTCAGGAGAGGTGGCACGGCCTGGGCCCGTTCGCGGAATAAGCGGAACGCCGTACCGGCCCGTTCTGCCCGGATGCCACCGCTGCCGAAGACCCACCAGATGCCTCAGGGAGTACACAAGACAACAAGATACCTGCATCCTGTTGCTACTCTCTCGCACCTGGTATTCTGAGGTAGCTTACTTCTAAAGTGTGGAGGTTGCACTACCCATCACGGGCTGTAGCCTGCAGTGGACTTTCCCTCCAGAAATCTGTCCCCTTTTAAAGTCACCTAGGCCAGATGCCACTTCCTGTAGCAAGAGTTCCATAGATTCAGATTCAGGTTCAGAGGCGTCTGAATCCCAGTTGCTAGGAAGTGAAGCAGTAGTGAAAGAAGGCTGTTGGCCTACATGTCCTGCTTCTGGGTTTGATATTCTGGGGGGAATGGGACACTATAGTGAATGCCCCTTCCTTGGTCTGGCTCTTATGTTCTTCTGCCTTGGGTGAGAGCAAGACCCCACCTTGTTCCAGTGAAGGAGTTAGCATGGCAAATGTTGGAGATCTTGAAGCACATCAAATTCACACACACCCTGTTGCTTTTTTGCAGGTGACCCAGTCAGGAGTGACGGCCTGCATCAGCGGGTTCATGAGCCTTGACATCCCCAAACCCAATGGTCCACTCTGGATCCTGGGTGACGTTTTCCTGCGGCGGTATTACACAGTCTTTGATCGCGATAGCAACCAAGTTGGCTTGGCCCGTTCCAGATCGACGCTCTGCAATGCTCAGATGCAGGCACTGACTGCGGTGACGACAGCACCGACAACAACGTCTCATTTATAAGGACTTCGAACCCAGGAGATTGTATAGTTTCAGTGCTAGCTGTCTAATGTTCTGGTTCTGAGATCCGGAGCACAGCAGGGTTTGGGGTGTAAAGCAACATTGGTGGAATTCCACAACATGGGACCCATGTCCTTCCTAATTCTGAGAATACCACCACCATCATTTTTAAAGCAAGTTTCTAGTCCTCATGGTCATAGAGGAAAATTTTAAAACAGGGTTGGCCGGGTTACAACCTGGCCGTTCTCCCTTAACCGTTCAATGCACTTCTGAATTGGGAAATGAGGGTGTTATTGTTCTTCCCTTTGGGTTTCCCCCTGGTTGTGTTTTTCATCTTCCTTCCCCCCCCCCCCGCCAACTTATAGCCAAATCATATACACATGTCCTGAGAAGTAAGGTGGTCTACTGAGATCATTGTTATTACTTCCAAGAAAATGCGGTTTGTATTAAAACTGCAGTACCGTCTTGGCGATGCTTTGACGAAAAGAGCAGGAGAAAACAAATGGGAGGGAGCATCTCGAAGTGGTAGGCTAGCAGGCCTCTGGTCAAAGACGGTGGCACTGCTGTTGTGAAATGAAGGGCTACAAGTGACCAGAGAGGGCCAAGGTCTTCACATCTCTTGATGGTTCTTGATGACTCACAGCTGGAATGTTGGAGGTGATGTGACTCTCTGGGCTCACACCACAATGATATGAACAGAACCTAGGTCCACTCCCTGGTATATCTAGCTAAAAATTACCCTGCATAGCAAGGTTGGGAAAGAGGTCCTTCTCAGCCTATGGAGAGCTGCTACCTGTCAGAGCAGATGAACAAATGATTAGACTCGGAATAAGACAGCTTCATATGTCAGTACACTGACATGTACACACTGATTGCTGTTTCTTTCCATGAATAGTCCCTTGCTGCCCTCCCTTCTAGCTCCTTCTTGCTTTTTTTCTTCTTCTTCTCACAATCATAGACAGAAATTATATGGCAAGGGAGCCTCCAATCAATGAAGGACAATCTGAACCCCAATAGAGGTCGCTTAGAAAGTTTAAAGTTATTTGAAGATGTTCAATATTAAAACTTCCACTGTATCAAATTTAAAAAGAAAGGCTGGGTGCTTTTCAGTTTTGATCTCGGTGCCTTTGTGCTCACCGACCAAAGAATATCAGGAGCTGGAGCACACTTGCTTCCTATTGAATTGTAGAATGTGAGAGTGGGACCTTAGAGGGGAGCCTAGAGGTCATCTAGTATAACCCCCCTCCTTGGTGCAGACAACTACTACAGCATCCTCAATGAGCGGCTGTCAATTGAGAAATTGAATAGAATATTGCCGCCACGCTTTCACTTATAGCTTCACCAGTAAATCAGAGACTTCTGCCCTTGTGCAGAGTCACAGAATGCACACAGTCCTGACTGAGTCTTATTCCACTGCCTGCACTAAAACCCTGTGACACTTCTATTATTTAATAGAGTTTGCAGCCATAATGTAATGAAACTGATCAAAGGCATATAATTGATTTCTTAGATCAAATGGCTCAAGCAATTGGCAGCCTGTGTCATCTTTATGATTTGAATAATTTATTTGACCGATAACAAGGGGATCCCAGGGCAAATCCTGGCCTCTTAGACTCATCGACACATCCAGCAGAATGAAGCCGTAGAATAAAACTGGCCCTTGCGACCGAAATTCGGGGCTCATAGCTTTGAAAGCTCTCTTATTTTAAAGGATCTCTGCAGATAGAAAACCAGCAGAGCAAAGCACTGGAATCTTTCTCCTTGAGGTGCTAGTGTTCTATTTGCAGGTTAGATTTGTAAGGTAGCATTCCTTATCTGCAATATGTAGTGGTACCGCCTATTCTACCCTTCCATTCTGCTGCAGTTGTAGACCGTATCATAATTCTAAGGGATGAAGTAATGCATATAAGTAATGTTGAACTGCATATTCTTGGAGTTGAAGAGAGTTCAGTTCCTCTTTTTTACTTAACGTGTTGGCTGATTTTCCTCAAAGCTGCTTGTACTCGAAAAGGCAGGCCTAGGGTTTCCATGTTTTGGGACAGAATGTCTAGCTGCATATAGGCAGAAACTCAACAGGTGAAGCTTTCCCTGTTTTTGCACTTTCATGCTGAAAGCACTGGCAATGTTTGGTTGATCAAATATTTCACAATACCCTACGGTCGTTTTCTGCCTCCTGTCCACTTTTAATTTTTCCTTATTTTGAAAAGTCCAGTTATGTGCCTTTTAAAAAGTGGGCACGTATATGCTCTTTTCAATATTAACTTGGACACATTTCTTGATTGTAGTGTAGTCCTATTGCCTATAATATTTAAAAGGGAAACTTACTCAAGTCAGTAGTCCAATATGGCAAACTTGTGTTTTCCCCCATGTGTATGTGTGGTTCTGGTGTTAGGCCTAGAAGATCCAGGCTCAAATCCCCGCTTAGCCATGAAGCTTCTTGGGTGACCTTGGGCCAGTCACTACTTCTCAGCCTCACCTACTTCACAGGGTTGTTGTGAGGACCAAAGGAGGAAGGAAACATGTACACTACCCTGAGCTCCTTGGAGGAAGGGTGGTATAAAAATGTGAAAAATAAATAAATTCTATATTCACCTCTGATATAGGCCAGGCAGACACACACCCCTCCTGGGGAACTACTCCCCCTGGTGAAAATCTCTGAATTTCCCTGATTTTCATTTTTTGCCTGCTTTTTCACCTCTTTCAGGCTTTCCTATTACCTAGAATGCTTCTGCACGGAGGTCAGCATCCAGAAGGGGCTGCTGAGTCATCCGGATGTTGCTGAGTCATCCAGTCATTGTTGACTCTTCTTCTTCTTCTTCTTCTTCTTCTTCTTCTTCTTCTTCTTCTTCTTCT
>JAJKFI010000130.1:1507245-1525700 GCA_029204185.1 Lerista edwardsae | reverse complement strand
TCTCTCTCTCTCTCTCTCTCTCTCTCTCTCTCTCTCTCTCTCTCTCTCTCCCTCCCTCCCTCCTTTTACCTGTACCTTGCCTTTGCCCCACTCGCAACCTAGTTTGCACCTCGAGTTTTAAAGTGGGTTTTAAAGAGATACCTTTTAAAATCACTCCTTCACTTAGATCACCATTGTTTCTCTGCTTGTGATTCCCTAGACTATGAGGTGAGTGGCTGTATGCGTGCGTACATGTGCACACACGTGTGCCAGAAAAGCACAACATTTGTCGGCTTGTCCCAACATTTGCCATCTTCCCCCATAGCCTCTTGTTTACCACTGATGTTCCCGCCGAGATGAATGGGAGGCTGCTTTTTTTCTTTTTTTTTACAATTCCATAGCAGAATGACACAGCTGTTGCGTCTCCAAACCTTGACTGTCTTTCCTTCCCTGAACAAATCCCTCCCTCCCCCCAACAAAACCCGGTACATGAGATACCCCAAAATTCCACCTTAAGAGGTAGTGATGTCATCACAGGGTCCGCAGTAGCAGAAGGCGCAGCCTGCATCCGGAGACCAGGGTGGGGGGTGGGAAGCCGAGACGCGCACAAGGTGTGGGGGGGGACAGACGGACAGATTGACTCCTATTCATCGACATCCTGCATCTTCCTCCCCCCCATCACCCTGAAAGCCACCTGCCACCCTCCCCATCCTTTCTCTTTTTGCTTCAGGGATTTCTCAATCCCCTGAAGGTGGGGGGGAGCTTCTCTTCCTTCTTTTTCTTCTTCTTCTTCTTCTTCTTGAATTTTTTTGGGAGGTGAGGAGGGGGCCCCCATCTCTCCTCCTTCTGCTCTCTCAAAAATAACATTAAGCCAAAAGGGTTGATTTAGCAGGTAAGTATGGGCCCTCTGTGGCTATGTTGTGTGTTGCTATTGTGAGTGTCTGTCTGTCTGTCTGTGGGGTAGTGTGTGTATGTTGTTTCCCCTTGGGGTGGCAGGGGGCAAGGGAGTTGACAGTGGTTGGGGAGAGAGGAAATGAGTGTGGGTCATCCTTCATGCAAAACACTGAGCAGAGAGAGAGAGAGAGAGAGAGAGAGAGAGAGAGAGAGAGAGAGAGAGAGAGAGAGAGGAGTTTCAGCACCAGTGAGGTGGACAGCTGCATGCTAACATCGGTGAGTGTGTCTATATTGCTCATTCCAGTCTTCCTATGCTCCAGAGGAGCGAGCAAGAGAGGGGGGGGGGTCTGTATATCACGGCCATCAGATGCCTCCTTGTATGTTTTTGTGCCTGTGTGAGAAAGAGGGGGGGGGAGAAGACTTTGAATATAACTGTGCTATACACTGCTATGTGTCAATGAATGAGTAGTGGTTTAACAATCACAGAATGAGAGAAGGGAGGAAGATATGTATGTCTGATGGAAAGATGGACCCATGAGGATGTCTGTTAGAGTAGATGACAGTGGAAGGTTAGCTGTGCGTGTTTGGGTGGTCTGTGTACAAGAGAGTACGTGTCTATGTCTGAGACTGATAGACGATTACTTAGAAAGTGTGTCTGCATGGGATGTGCCCACATCAGATTTCAACTAGTGTAAGAAAGAAACTGGTCACAAGTGGTGGCTATTAGGTTGTGCTTGATCTAATGGTGTCTGTGTGTGAGTGCAGGGAGAGACATGCATTTGAGAAATAGCCAACAATTTGAATCTCTGTGTGATGTTTGTAAGTGTCTGTGGCATCCCTTGGTCTCTCTCTCTCTCTCTCTCTCTCTCTCTCTCTCTCTCTCTCTCTCTGTGTGTGTGTGTGTGTGTGTGTGTGTGTGTGGGTATGATGTCCAGTGTTGTGTTGATGTGGATAATTAAGGTAGAGGGGTTGAGGAACAGAGAGAAACACAACTTCCATGAGATAGAGCAAACACAAACATTGCTGACACATTGACCCACAACATGGAAGAAAAGTACATATTGTTCACACACACACACACACACACACACACACACACACACACGGATATATGGAAATATTGCAATGCAGACAACTAGAAATTACATGGAGCCCCTAGTCCTTATACACTAATTCACCGACATAAACAAATGCACGCACACAAGCGCACACACAAACACATGCAGAGCAATCATCACAAGCATGTGCTTATGATGGCATAATAGCTCCCACCTACATTCGCATATAAGAGTGCTCCAAATTTTCTTGCCATCAGATAGCAAACGGCAAAGTCAATACAAAGCAAACTTTGAGGAGGAAAAGCAAACCAATTTACATTTGAATCCGTGCGTAGAAAAAGGCAACGTTTAAACATTTTGCACTTGACTAAATTCAAAATGCTATTTTATTTATTTACCATTGACAAAAATTGCTGGGTGCCAATCACAATGACTTCCTGAGGCAATTTGTGATGAAAGCACATTTTAAAAATTCATAATTAAATCAATTAAAAATGATAAAATAGATCTGTTGTAGCAGCAGAAAGTTGTATTGTGATGCTACAATCTTTCCCCACACCCTGGTTCTGTCCTTTATATCTTCTGGCTACTGCCTTAACCTCTGTGGTTGACCCACCCAACCCTAAGACTTATATCGTTTTATAATTTGGAGTTTGGGAAAGAATTTTCACCTTTTGTATATATGTGTGTGTATATGTGTGTGTATATACACGCTATAGTGTATAGTCATGCTGGCCACATGACCACGGAAGCTTGTCCTCGGACAAAACACTGGCTCTACAGGCTTAGAAATGGAGATGAGCACCGCCCCCTACAGTCGGTCACGACTAGACCATTCGGTCGTGGGGAAACCTTTACCTTAAAATGTTTAAAATTGGGTTGCACCCATTCGGGTATCAAACCCCACCCACCCCCCAAATTATTTCCAACTTCTATTTATAAAATATTGACCCTAGTGTAGGATTTAAAAATTCTTATAATCAGATAGGATTTTAAAGTATAGGATGTAAGCATTTAGTTGGGGCTCTGACATGCATCCTACATACAGACCCACATCAGATTCTTCAGAACTTATACACAGTCACTTTTGCTCATGTTGCACTCATAGGTACAAATCCTGCAACGTATTCACAGACATAAAATTGTCACACAGATATGTGCACACCACTGTTCTCAGAACACAGTCATATCTAAAGCACATTATATACACAAAACAGCTGCAGTCACACCATTCATAAGTATCTAAACTCGCATTCAGCTTGCAGTACTTATGTTTATATCTACCTTACTTCCATTATGGAACTCAAAGTAAACATAAACATAAATGGGTTCCTGAGTAGTTGTCACCACAGCAACATACCTGGGGGTCTTGAGCAGATTCTTATCAGACCTGACCAGACCCAAACCAGCTTAGCCTCAACTTGGTTGTTGCATCATTCCCTGGGACCATCTAGAAGCATAGTTCTGAGCATACACACATGTGATGGCACATAGCTACCCCTCCACTAGCAAAGAAACACATGGAGAAAACGGTGGACACTAAAATCCCCACACACACACACACACACACATACACTCACTCTCACACATGCACGCATGCACTCACACACATACACCTGCAATCTTGGTCTTTCACAAATACCACACTGGCACTCACCAGCACTCACCTAGTTCTCACAAGCAAGCATTTGATCATATCTCCACACACTTTATAGTCTTCATGATTTGTGCACGCACACGACACTTGATTTTTCAGGTGAACATGTTAGCTGACACCACAGTCTAACAGCATGTTAGACTGATACCAAAGTCACACATTGGATGATAGGCAGGTTCCATCTGTGATGTTAGCTCTGTAATGGCTTATTTGCATGCTGAGGTCATCCCTTGACATTGTAGCCAGCGCCGGCCTGTCCATGTGGCCGACTGAAACAGTTGCCTCAGATAGCAAAGTGGTGGGGATGCAGGCTTTGATCCGCCCACTGACTTTCACTGCTTCTCTCCTCTCCCTCCTTGAACTGGAAAAAAAGAAGAGGGGGAACAGAACAGAAGAGTAAGTGTGACGGAGAGGGAAGTGGCAGGGTAGAGCAGACATGCTGTACAGTTCACTTCCTCTTTTGCTCCGTCTTCTACTTCCTTTTCCAGTCCAGGGACCAGGAGAAGCACATGCTGGCTCATCACCAGATTGAGACAAGGCAGCATTTGGCATCCAACCACAGCTGCTGGGAGATCTTAAATCAGTTCTACTGGAGCTATTGAACATAATGAGACTTAGGGTGCAATCCTAACCTGGAGTTAGGCCGGCACAGTTAAGCCAGCAAAGTTTGGCTGACACAAGGGCCACCGTAAAGTGCTTTTGGACCACCCTCGGAGTCAGGGAGAATGGCACATATCTGTGTGCTGGACTCTCTGATTCCGAGAGTGGTCCAAATATACTTTACAGTGTCCCTCATGCAGGCCAAACAACAATCAACAATAGGATCATTCCGCCATATTTACACACACATAGTACACAAAATTATGTCAAAACATACATGGCTTCACACATACAACAAACACGTCATTTCAACATATATATGTTCCAGTGCACAGATCCACCTTCAAACACACATTCAAACAGGTATTGGCAAATTCAGTCAACACATACCTTTCTTTACTCAACACATTCCCAAACACAGTATATATAATCGCCCACCATCCTAACACCCATTTTAAGATCTGCTATGATACTAGGCACCATTCCCCATCTTAACAAACATAGCCCCCGCGCTCTGCAGTTTAAAATATTACATTGTTAATGTTTTGTTTAATATAATATTTAAATATTTAAAATATTTCATTTTATTTTTTAAAAACTAACTCTGAAAGGCTGAAACATTCATTACAAAAAAGTAGATTATTTATTTGAGAGAAACGCAACCTAACATTATAGATGCAATTGTGTTTAGTACTGAGTTGCACAGTTCAGTTTAAAAATGTTTTTTTCCCAAAACGTCCTAAAGCTCAAAGCAGCCATAACATCACCCCCATCAATTCCATTGGCCTGGGAGTCCATCCTCCATCATGACCAGGTATACCTGAGAGGTCCCCAGGCAGGTAGTCTCCCCACCAGGTATTAGGCATACACAGGCCAGCTGAGCTTCAACCAGGTTCCTGCATCATTGGCTTGCCTCAGATCATGTCCTGTGTAAACTTTTGATATAACAGCAAGGATTGGAGAAGCAAAGAAAAGCAGTATCAATTGGAAATTATTTCTTCAGGCAAAATCAGGTCAGCAAAAATTGCTTGAGAATCTATTCCCCCCCCCTTTATTTTAAGCCTCCTTCGTGCACTCATATAAACCATCCCACGTTCCCTCTTCCACACTACAGCCTCCTCCCCACCACGTCTCTCTCTCTCTGCTCCCTATTTATGTATTTCCAAGCCAAGAAACGGGATGGGGAGAGAGAGAGAGAGAGAGAGAGAGAGAGAGAGAGAGAGAGAGAGAGAGAGAGAGAGAGGCTGGTTTTTCACCTACCTAGATGCCAGCTTGCATCTCCCGGTTATTAAGGCACATTACTGTGAGCATATGTACGCACGCATGCATGCACACACAACACAACATTTATTGGCCTACAGAGAAGGGAGTTGACAGCACAAGAGAGTTGGAGGGGGGGAAGCTGGGGAGAGATATAGGAAGGAGGACAGGATTCCATGCCTAGTGAAGAACAGGAGATAAAGGGAAGAGTTGGAGCACAGTGGATTTGAGCAGGAACTTGCTCAATGGGGCAATCAGGCAATGCTTACAAAGCTGAAGGAGAAAAGAGTCAAGAAGTGGGGGGCAAGGAAGCAGAATCTGAGGGCGGCTGGGGTACTGGGAGAGAAGGGCTAGCTCTGAAGTTGCAGGGGAGAGCACAGGATACCAAGGCGGCTGGAGTGTTGGCATGGCCACTTACTGGAGGAAGTAAGGCAGAGTGGCCACCTTGGGAGAGGCAGGGGGGTCTATGGGACCCCACAAGGAGAAGCAGAGCACAGAGGCTGCGCTGGGAGTTGAGAGCCACTTGGGGAGGAAAAATGGAGCCATGGGGAGATCTGTTGGGGAGCAGAAGGCAATGGTTGGCAGAGAAAACTCATGGAGAGCTTGGGGGTCTCTGAAGTGGTGGAAGAGTGCAGGGACTACACAGGGAGGACAGCGATGATGCAGTCCCACAGGGGTTAGCAAGGGATGGTCACCAAGGGATTTGAGATCTGCCGCAGGAGGAGGGCTGGGGTGGGGAAGGAGGGGATCCTAGAGAAGAGTCTAAAGGGAAGAGGTGGGCAATGGGGTGGACGAGCGGCCCGCTTGGAGGAGAAATGGGGACAGGGGCCCCAAGGAGAAGTGAAGCCAGAGAAATGTGGGATCATTCAGGAGCCGGTAGGGGGAGTGCGGTGGGGACATAGCATTGGAGATGGGGTGGGTGGCGATTGGGAGAAAGATAGCAAGAAATAGGAAGGGGATACAGGGAGGGGAACTGAAGGGAGGCAAAGCACAGGAGGACGGTGGGGTGGAGGAGGGAGAGAAACGGGGGGGGGGGAGAAAGAGCAAAATGGGGAGG
This sequence comes from Lerista edwardsae, assembly GCA_029204185.1. Taxonomy (NCBI): domain Eukaryota; kingdom Metazoa; phylum Chordata; class Lepidosauria; order Squamata; family Scincidae; genus Lerista; species Lerista edwardsae. The sequence continues at coordinate 1,519,195 of JAJKFI010000130.1, read as the reverse complement.
CTGGCAAAGGCAGTGGAAGGACAGTGCAGGGGAAGCAGAGAAGGAAGAGGATGGAAAAAGGAAAGAAGGGAAGTGGAAGGGCCTGGAAAGATGGGACAGAGGAGGCATGGACTGGGTGGAAGGAGGGATGACCGAGGAAGGAGACTGAGGAAGGGTGGCAGTGTGGGAGAAGCCAGGAGCAGAGGCTGGCTGGAGGAGCTCTCAGGACTCCTGGGGCCGGGTGCAAAGTGACATTCCTCCTGCATGTGAGGCTCCCGAGAACGTCTGTTCTGCCACAGCTGCATGGGTTGCGTGCAGGTTGCGGAGCGAAGCGGCTTCCAAGCGCCCATGCACCGGGGCAAAATAGGCACCGCAGCGCACAGGGACATGGCCGGATTGCCTCCATGCCCCCAAGAGCGTCACATGTGAGGTGGCCCCGAGCCAAGGGAGGAAGAAAGCCCAGCGGACGGAGGGACGAGGGAGGCTCCCAAGGAGAGGGTGGTCGTGGTGGTGGGACTGGACGGAGGGTGACTGTGGAAAGAGCCAGGGAAACCGAGGGGGTGCTGGAGGAGGGGGACAAGGCACAGGACAGGGACGAGTGGGCTGCTGGAGAGGGCAGTGAATGGGAGGAGAGAAGGGGGAGTGGAAGGAATGAACGGAGGCAGAGGCAGAGGCAGAGCCTGGGGAAGGCATGAATGGAGGATGAGCCTGAATGGAGGAAGAGAGGGCGCCAGAGGCCAGTGGTGAATGAGTGTCCTGGGACAGAGGGAGAGAAGTGGCCGCCTGGGAGGGAGCTTGAGGGTCGATGGCTGGAGCGCGAGATGGAGAGGCAGGGATGATGGCACAGGGTGTCGTGAAGGGGCGTGCGGTGGTGGTGGTGGTGGTCCAGGGGGCTCCCAAAGTGACCCGGGGGGGGGTGCTGCTGCTGGTGGGCTGATCATGGCAGGGAGCCACGGAGAGGTAGAGGAGGATGGAAAGGCAGCCATCGAGGAGAGACTGGGAAGGGGAAAGTGGGAGACCCCAAAGGGGGTGGGGGGTGGACGGGCTGAAATGATGGCGAGGGAGAAGCGGGCGATCGCGGGGGGGGGCACACCCCGATGGAGGGATGGGGTGTCCGGCAGAGGGGGGTGGAGGCTTCCCTGGGAGGAGAGCGAGCGAGGCAAAGGGTAGCCAAGGAGGGATGGAGCCCGAGAGGCTGGGCTGCTGGTGTGAGAGATGGATGGAAGGAGGACGGGGGCAGCGGAGAGATGGCGTGACCGTAGCCGAGGCTGCGGAGGGCGAGAGGAGCAGCCGTCCGCACTCACCTTCCCCGTCCCTCTCTCCTCTCTTTCTGTGTCTCTTGCAGACCCCGGCGCTGCGCCGCGGGCTCTTTCTCTGCCAACTCTGCCTTCTCCTCCTCCTGCGCCCGCCCCGTCCAGCAAGAGCCAACCCTGCCCCCGCGCCCCCTCCCTCCCTCCCCTCCCTCTCTCTCCCTCCCTCGCTCCCCCCGGGGGGTGCAGAGGAGGCGGGGCCAGGATGACGCCTCGGCCCCTGATTTGACACCTGCCCACCCTCGGGGGCGGCCCCCCCCGCCTCGGCCCGCGCCCCCGATGCTGAGCTCAGTGTGCGTCTCCTCTTTCCGCGGGCGCAAGTCTGGGAACAAGCCGCCGTCCAAGTCATGTTTGAAAGGGGAGATGGGCCGGAACGAGGACAACGACAAGATAGTGATCAACGTGGGGGGGCATCAGGCATGAGACGTACCGCAGCACCCTCAAGACCCTGCCGGGCACGCGGCTCTCGTGGCTCACCGAGCCGGACGCCTGCAGCAACTTCGACTACGACCCCAAGGCCGACGAGTTCTTCTTCGACCGGCACCCGCAGGTCTTCGCCTACGTCCTCAACTACTACCGCACGGGCAAGCTGCACTGCCCGGCCGACGTGTGCGGGCCCCTCTTCGAGGAGGAGCTGGCCTTCTGGGGCATCGACGAGACCGACGTGGAGGCCTGCTGCTGGATGAACTACCGGCAGCACCGCGACGCCGAGGAGGCCCTCGACAGCTTCGAGACGCCCGAGAGCCAGGACGATGAGGACAACGGCGACCTCAAGCGCCTCTGCCTGCAGGAGGACGGCCGCAAGCTGGGCTGGTGGGCCGGCATGCAGCCCAAGGTCTGGGCGCTCTTCGAGGACCCCTACTCCTCCAAGATGGCCAGGGTGAGTCCCGGGTCCCGGCACCCCCAGGCGGCGGGCGGGGGGGAGGGAGGGAGGGAGGAAGGAGAGGGGGCACGGGCTGGAGAAAGGCATCTAGGGACAGCTCCTCCCATGCCCAAACTTCATCTTAGTAGGACGGTCGTCATTGCCGCGAATACTTCTTTATCAGGAGGACTAGCGCCATGAATACTCTTCGTGCAGGTTTAGGGAGAGCTCGTTTGTTCAGCTTAGGCGGTCAACCTTTGCCTGCTTAACAACGTGGAGTTGACAGGGGCTCGTTCCTGCGGGATCAACATGCGGGAAGGTGCTCTTTCGGAAGCACCGTCATTCCATTTAGGATTATTCCTATTATCAGTCTATTTTGATCACTGCCAACATCAGCCCTATTACACCCTTAATGCGCTTGGCATTTTACTCAGTTGAAAACAAATTTAAAAAAACAAAACATCAGGCCCTGCCCCAAGGAGCTTACAGTTTAAATTCTGACAGAGGTGGTGAGGCAAGCATAACAGGGGAAGAATTTACATACCCCTAGGCTTGATTTCTGCAGGGAAGTGCCTTTAGGACAGTCAGAAGTTGCAACACACTGACCAGGGGTAGATTCAGCTTAAGACTGACTGGCTGGAGCTCTCCAAGGTCTCCGGCGGTGCCTTTTTTCCTAGTCCTGCTCTCTGAGGCTTCAATCCTATCCACACATACCTGGGAGTAAACCCCATTGACTATAATGGGATTTACTTCTGAGTAAACCTGCCTAGGCTTGTGCTGTGAGATGAATCTGGGACCTTACGCATTCATGTCCACTGAGCTGCAGCAATTCCTGCAATTTGTAGTTTTGTATTTTAAAAAATAACTAGAAGAAAATGCTCTTCAAACAAACTTTTTTTTTTTGCCTGCAGTTGAGTCTTGATTCTGTTCCAAAGCAGGCCTTCCAGCCTTACTGTGAATCCTTGCCCCCACTTGAATCCTGAAACGGCACCCTTAGGGAAAGGGATGCCAATGGGGAAAGAGGTCGTGCATTGAAAAAGAAAAAGGGGAGGGCTAAAGATGAGAGCGCCTGGCTGCCGGGCTAAGCCTTTCCATGTGAAAAGCTTACTGTGTGATGACACTAGCGCAGAGGGATTGATGCACAGAGGTCCAAATGCAGTGCCTGGTAGCATAGCCAAAGATGAATGTGTGAACGGCAGGGAGGGGGGAAATGGATGTAGAATATGCAATAAAAAAACCAAGGTTGCCAGGGGGTGAATGTGGGGAATGGAGGTGTTATTGGGGGGATGTTTCAAGACTGAGGATAACCAATGATGCCCAAGAGGATGACCATGTAAGTCACAGGCAAAGTGCATTGGAAGTGTTTTAGAGAATAAGTAGCAGTTCGATAGAGCAAACCGACATGCAGTGAGGGTAGGGGCTGTTACATCCCTCCATGCAAGCCGGTGGAAACATGAATGCTGCAAAGGTGCATGCAAGGGACATGCAAGTTGTGCAGAGAGGTGCGTGGGGCAGGTGCATGTGTGCAACATGAAAATAAGAACCATGAGTTGTATTGGTGGTGCAAAGGGGGCACTGAATGATTGAGCATGAGGGAAGGAAGCAATTATTTGGCTAGAGGGGGAAGCATGCAAGGGACCAAATTTGAGAATGGAAGATGTAGGAAAAGAAGCAGTGAGGAAAAACCCAGAAGGTGTGGGAAGTGGGGGGGGGCACACAAGGGATCACACTCTGGGCTGCTATCACCAACAAAACTCAGGGTAGTGGCAACAAAAAGTTGAGCACAAGAGTTGAGCACCGTGGGACCCAAGTGTGCGAATGAGTGTACAACAGTAGTAGCATGTAGCAGCAGGAGGATCCTAGCACGCATGCGGGAACCAGCAATAGCAGGGAGAATGCCTTGATCACCAGCAGGGGGTGCTGCCAACACATTTTGAGTCCTTTCCTCACTGTCCCAAAAAAGTAAGATCACCTGTCCTCTTCTTTCTCCCCTGTAGATCTTACTTGTGCCCTCCCTACATTCTAGACTCCTCCTGTCCCACTGCAGTTTAAGACACCCCCCACATCACTTCCTCTGCTGCCGAATCCAGAGATCCTTTCCCCTTTATCCCCATTAAATCCAAACTCACACTATATATCCAGATTTCTCTCCCCTCTTCTCAGCAATGCAGCTTCTTAAAAAAAACCCAGATTTCCCTTCTTCCTGTTTAGCTGTTCCTGACCTGTCCATACTGCTCAAAGCCATCCCACAACCCCAAACACTGCAGCCCGGAACCCCATCGCTCACCGCACTGCCCACACACTGCTCCTCTTGCACCACCCCCCTTTTAGTCATTGCAGCTAAAACCCTTGCCTGGGTAAAACAGTTTAGAACTACAACTTGCAAAGCAGCCAAAAACGAGAGGAAGGAAAGGGTTCTGCTTGCATGCCTTCTTTCTATCTTTCCCCCCCTCTCCCCTCTTTAGTATAACTTTGAGGGCAATATTAGTGCTTTGCTGTCTGTAGAACTGCAGAGACAGCAAGTTGAGAAGGGGGGAGGGGGCACCGCAGTGCAGTGTGGAAGCCCCAGAGTTTGCAGTGCAAAGCAGGCATCCTGCAATCCATACATCCACCACCCTACCCTGCTCGCGGCTGGTCTCAAGAGTGCAAAGCAGGTCAGGTCCCTTTATCTGCCATCCACCACCACTATCATCCCCCCTTCCTCCTCCCCCCACTCAGTTAGGAATGCCGCCAGGAAAAGTTACATCAGGAAGGGAGTAGGAGAGGGCAGGAGCACTTGGGGAGGGGGGTAGGAGCAAAGTGGCTCTACGAAGCAATGCTACATCCGAATCGTCCGGGATTCTATTCCATTAAATGTGAAAGCAGGTTAGCAGAGGATGAAACTAACGCCAGCCGACACAAGTAGCTTCCCCCCTCCATGCATTAAACAAGATTTGCCCTATAACTGCGGTAGACCTTTCTCCTTCCCACTCTCTCCTTCTGTATATGTGTAGGAGAGGGATGCAAATAGGTATGGAAAATCGGAGAGGGAGAGCAGCATTTCCTTCCCCCCCCCATGTTTGGTTTGAATCACCTGCATGGACAGCATATGAGAAAGACTGCAAAGAAATTGTTGGCCCACATCCACCATTCACCTTCCATGTAAAAAGCAAGGAAAAAAATATGAGGATGGGAGTGAGTAGAGTAGGTAGAGAACCTGATAGATGGACAGTTGGGGAATTGATGGATGGCCCCAAAGCAGGCACTCTTTTATGAACTGCCTTCTCCTTTCGCAAAGACACATTTGCCTAGTTTCCGAATGGAAACACTCTGCACACACCAACCATGCATATTTTATATTGAGGCATAGGAGAGCCAGGGCTACAAAATCAGTATCGAAGCATTTTTGATAGCTGCATCCAAGCCCTTGTGTATTGCAGAAAGGTAAAGTATGTATGTAGACAGAATTTATAGGCCGCACATACAGACACGCAAGCATACATATACCACACACGTCAACTCTACACTCTCTCTCTCTCACACACACACACACACGCACGCGCACACACACACACACACACACAGTTGCTGTTTTTCTATCCTCTCTTAATGTGGAGAATGTCTGAATGTTGATTTTGGAAGCACTTCATGTTCCTTTAGACAAGGAAAAAGTCTGTATGTTGTATGTATGTACCCCTATTCCAAATACAATAATAGTTGCTGAAAATAAATATGTACATCTAGTTTCCCCTTCTTTCTCTCTCCCTCTCTAGTGCAGATTAATATGACATAATTACATTAATAAACTGAATATTTGTTCAGTGTCAGCCTAGCCATGTTTACTCAGAAGTAAATATCATTCAGTTCAATGGGACTTGCTCCCTAGTAAATGTGCTTATGTTTGCAGTCTAAGTTTCTATCTCTGGGTGCATAAATTGCACATACGCATGGATCAGAAGCAGACCACAGATTACGTGTACATGCGCACATATGCATGTGGAAAGTGGAAATATACGCAGGCTATTCTATTCATTACATATTCCACTCCACTAATAACATGTGCTCTGTCATGGATAAAGTATGGAATGAGAGTTTAGTTCATTATCAGTACATGGACAGAACTCATAGCGACATAAGCTCCTATAATACAGTTCGTACGTACAATGTAGGCGATTTGGAAAATAACAGTGTCAAATCCATGTTCTTTGGATTGATCCATCAACATCATTGCCATTGTCATAACTCTATTTCCATGCATGCTAAAGATATGCACAAAGTTTTGCTTATATATTGTTTTTTGATGTGTGTGTGTGTGTGTGTGTGTGTGTGTGTGTGTGTGTGTACACATTCAGGCAGAGAGATAGACAGATAGATGAGTGAAGGATGTCCCCTTTAGTCAGGACAGAAATGTTTCAATACGCAGAGAGCTATTGTGAATAAATGGGGTCATACGGTGTATCAGAGAACCTGAATAAAAAGGGGGAAAGACACAAAAACTACATCACCGCTGACCTTTGTACAACCTAGATCCTTTGCACTTTTAAATTTGAAAAATGGAGTTTAGGAACTTCAGCATAATACAAAATGGATAGCTTTCCTTTCCACCAGCCTCTCAGGGCAAGATCTGACTAAAATCCAATACATCCCTTCCGTTTATTCAGCCATAAAGTTGAACCTTGGACCAAAAGAAGTTGATGCGTCCAAAGTATTTGTGTCCACCAAGCAGAGTGAGAGCCCAGTACCAGCCTCTGAGCTAAGGGAATTTATTTTTAACCAAGTTCACCTCTGCCTCCCTGTCCCATCCTTGCCCGCAGTATGCGCACATCCCATTTATTCTTGACATTGGAAGACAAAGCAGCAAATTTTTTGTGCCAGTAGGAGGTGCTAAAGACACAGTACCCAACAGACTGCATTTATTTTTAGCAAAGTCTGCACAAGTATTCTCATTTTCCTTTCTTGAAGATCCTCATTGCCGCCTTCTCTTTCATGTTAATTTTTGTTCCTTCATCTTCCCCATATGATTAACAAACCAGCACAAAAATTTCGGTTTAGTGTCTTAAGAAATTCAGAGGAATGGAGATTATTTTTTTAAGGCTTCTAATTACTCTTGTGAATAATGACTGCAGAAAGGGAACAGGTTCCTGATCCTGGCAGGAGCCAGCCACAAAGGGTGACCATTTTTATTTATTGCAATGTGAGGCTCAGGAATCTTGGCGCTTGAGCCTTTCACCCTCTTTGCTATTAATCAGACTCCCTCTAGAGACCCCAGGGATTCTGACATTCAGTAGCACCTGTTGCAATTTACCAGCCCCGATTCCTCTTCCACAGAGCCAGACGCCCTACCCTGCATCACTGTCCCTATCCTCTAGCTCCCTTCCCAAGGAACCCAATGTCAGCTTTCTCTCCTGTAAACCCTTCAACCCAACATCCTTCAAAGAAAATCCCATAGCCCTGGTTTCAACTCTCTCCCCCCCCCCCGGCTTTGCTCATTATACCACACTTCCCTGTTTTAAGTTTAGAGACCCAAATCAGGACTCCTCCCCTCCCACACTGCAATCCTTTCATGAGAATCCAGGACTCATCGTTGTCACTCTTTCTCTGTTTCCCTGGGTCCTTAAAAGATCCAGGAATTTTGGTTCATCAGATAATCCCCCTTCCCAATTCCTTGCTCCCCAAATTCCAAATCCTGGCATTCAGTTTTCCTTAAACTAGATCACTTGACCCACAGAAGACATACTTTCAGATTTCATAAGGTTAGGGAGGCAACATTCAGCTGCTGCGCCTAGCTCCAGCAGGTAGCTTAGGGACACAGACACTCCTGAAGCTGCCACCGCAACTGGCTAACTACCTTCCATGACCCATAAGAGCTTCATATTATCCCTCCCTGAAGTTCCAGCTCTTCCACTCCTTTACCAGAAGGTTCAGGAGCCTATTCCCCCCCCCCCGCCAAAAAAAAACCCTTCCCCATATTCTATCACTTTTAGACTCATACCATTTCCAACTCTGGCAAATACAGAAGTTTTGGCTGTCCATTCAACTCCACCCCCCCCCACTATGCTGCTTGACCTCCCCACATGCTCTAGTGATCCCACTAGTTTGGGATCTCCCTCCCCCTGCCCACTAGCAATTCCATTACACTGCATTCCTTCAACTTCTTTCCTGAAAGACTCCTGGTTCCCCAGTGACTCTTTCCTGTAAGTCTTCAGCCTATGCAAAGTTTCACCGTCCCCACTTCACTGTTTTAGGAAGACGTCCCCTTCCCAGGTGCTAAAATTGGGCTATTCGGTTTAGTCCACTGCCCCCTTCTGCCACTTTCTGTCACTCTCCATGGTACTAAACTGCAGCATTGCATCTAGCTATAGCAGCAGCAGAGGGAGAGAACACGCACGCACACAAGCAAAAAGGGGGAAAAAAGCTTTCTTCCTGCTTCTAAGCATTGCTGATAGAGGTTATTTCATGATACTTTGTATAAAAAAAGAAGAGAGCGAACCAGAGAGAATATTAATGAATTAGCGCAAGGTGTCAAGTGATGATGGCGGGAGGGGGGGTGACAAATGCAGTGTTCGGCTTAGCCATTATTATAATGAAGGGGGAAAATATTGGAACATGCTCGCTGCAACCTTGGAGGATTAATTTTTTGAGGGCTGACACTGGGGAGTGTGTGCGTCTGGGTGTTATGGTTGTATGACCATATTTACAGTAATGCCTAACAAAGACGAGACGGGTGATACAGATTTTGCAATAATGGGCTGAAGGTAAGGCATGCAAGTTAATCCAACCGTGATGGTGGCCTTCCTAAATGGGGAGGAAAATGACAAAAAAGGACCATGTTTACCATCAGTCTTACCCTGCTTCTCCAGTTCCTTTGGTGCCAAGGTGATAGGAAGTATATGCAGAGCGCAATCCTAAACTGGAGTGAGGTTGGCATAAACTAAGCCAGCAAAGTTTGATCAGCACAAGGGCCACAATAAAGCGTGTTTGGATTACTCTCGGAATCAAGGAGGTTGGCTCACGTCTGTGTGCTGGCCTCTCTGACTCCGAGTGGTCCAAACATACTTTACGGTGTCCCTTGTGCTGGCCAAACTGCTGGCTTGGCTTATGCCGGCCTAACTCACTTTAGGATTGCGCCCGCAGAAAACGTTTCAAAGGGGATCAGGAGGCAAAGTGCAGGAGCAGAGGAAGGGGAGATGTTGCCATAGCCATTTTCAGTCATCATGAAAATGATGTCATTTCATGGTCATTACCAGTGTCAGTAACAAGCATCTGATTCCTGTTTTCCCACTATCACCTAGTCTGTCTTCGCTCTGTCCAGCACTCTCTATCCCCTGTTCTAATTTTCTTGCCTCGCCTGACATTAAGCTGCTAGCCACAAACTTCCTTCTACCCCTGGTCTGAAATTAAACTCAGCTCTCCTCTTTCCTCCCCCCACTTTCAACTCAATCATTTTGAAATTAATCTCCTACGTCAGTCCTTTCTCCACCTTCCTGGAGTTAATCTATAAATCCCCTTCCCTTCTCCTTTTAGCATAAAAAGAATTTGTTCACCCCACCTTGCCAGTTGCTCTCAATTCCTTTCTCAAAATTCATCTAGTCTCCCAATCCTCTCTTGTTCCCTATGCCGAGGCTTTAAAACCTAGAGCCCAATCCTATCCAACTTTCCAGCGCTGATGTAGCCATACTGATGGGTGCACTGCATCCTGCAGTGGGGGTGCAATCAGGGAGACCCCCTCAAAGTAGGGGAATATTTGTTACCTTACCTTGAGGATGCATTGCGGCTACACCGGCGATGGAAAGTTGGATAGGATTGGGCCCCTAGTAATGCTAACTACCAGATATCTCTAGATATCATTCTACTCACCCTTTCCTTGGTCCCCCATCTTCCATTATTCTGAAGCAGCCTACCCCAAAACAAGAGACACAACAAAACATGTGAGAGGAGCAATGCAGCCTAACCCCTCCCCATAATGCCAGTTCTCTGCCCCGCTCTTTGAAGTTTAACTTTTCTGTTACTCCCCCCACCATTCTGCTAGCCTGCCTGTTGTGTCCCCCTCCTGCTTTCATACATTTTTGCGGAAAATGGAACAAAAATCTCTTGCTACCTCCAAGGTTGTCTCTGCTCTTAAAATGTGGGTTTAACACTGTCCTCATATACCTTTCACTGTGCCATATTAACCCATTACCCAATTTTCCTAATTCCTACAGAGGGGCTGGGAGTTGAAAGGGGGGAAACGGTATCCCTTTGGGGTTCACTTGGGGCTTCTGTTTCTGGAAGCCCTGTGCACATTTGCCCATTTTCAAGGGGCAAACCAAGGATTCTGCTTATTGTTCTTTCCGTTCCCAGAAGGCCCAGTGATCCTAATTTTTTTGTCCTGACCCACCTCCGGCTATTCTCATCAGCTACTGCAGGAGTTCTGGGTCCTCACAGCTTTAGAGTGCAATCCTAACCTGGAGTTAGGCCAGCACAGTTAGGCCAGCACAGTTTGCCTGGCACAAAGGACACTGTAAAGCACGTTTGGACCACTCTCTGAGTCAGGGAGGATGGTGCACGTTTGTGTGCTGGCCTCTCTGACAGTGGTCCAAACATACTTTACTGTGGCCCTTGTGCTGGCTAAACTTTGCTGGCCTAACTGTGCCGGCCTAACTCCAGGTTAGTATTATACCCTTAATGTAATAGCTCTTTCCCTAAAACACCCACAAATCGTGTTCTTCTCTCCCTCCTCCATTCCCCTAAAAACCCTGCTCTAGCCTACTAACCCTTTCTTTTCCTTGGGGACCCAGAAGTCCTGTCAAAAAAAATTCCTCTATACAAATTGGAGTTCTTCTCTTGGGCCCAACAGCAGCGTTGAGGGGTGTGCATGGTGTGAATGGGGACCAGGGTGAGGGTGTAAATGGTTAAATACTCTCCCCCCTGTGGTGGTCCCAATCTGGATTAGGCTTCCCACATGTGATTTACATTAGACAAATCAAGCACTGTAGCCTTATTCACACCATTGACATGTTCTCTAGTTTGGCCCTTGGTGAGAACTGGAATGCCCAGTGGGGGTTATCCAAGGGATGAGATGGCTACCGCGTCTCGTGCAATGACCAAAGAACACGTTGGTAACATTTGCTGTATCTGTGCTCAGCTGTCCAATTTGTAGAATGGAATAACAGAGGGAAAGAGCCAAGGTCATCTCGGGGAACTGATAGCAGCCAAGCCTGGACTCTTCCAGGAACCAGATGAATGTGTCCTCCTTTTGGCCTTTATTGAACTTGTTCCCATAACCAAAACATTAGCAAACACCCATGCCCTGTCTTTTCCTTTTCTTCTCACCCCCACTGGATTCTCCATCTGCTACTACAATATGCTTCCCTTGTCCATTTCAAGCAAAACAGACAAAAGGGCCACTCTACTGGATTATGTAGTAAGGAGGGGATTGGGTCCAGAAAGCTGGTTGCAGTGTTGGTGGGGAACAAGAGACCTGGGTTTCTGATTCTTCTTGTAAGGATGTAAGACCAAATATCTCAGGGGAGGCTACAGTGCTAGGATTTGGGGGTCTTCTGGAAAAAGAGAGGCTCTGAAAGTCAAGGGAGGGAGCAGATGTGGTCTTCTCTGCCTGGTTTTCCCATCCATTTTCTATTTGACCTTGCACCAGACTCTTGTCACCCCAATCCCTTTTAGAATCAGATACCAAAATAATATTCTCACTCTCTCTCTCTCTCTCTCTCTCTCCCTCCCTCCCTCCCTCCCTCCCTCCCTCCCTCCCATATTTTCTCCCCATTCCCTCACTGCTGACACACACACACACACACACACACACACACACACACACACACACACA
>JAJKFI010000130.1:1453668-1506758 GCA_029204185.1 Lerista edwardsae | reverse complement strand
CTCTCTCTCTCTCTCTCTCTCTCTCTCTCTCTCTCTCTCTCTCTCTCTAGTCCTCCTTCCTCCTGTGCATTGTCCCATATTCCCCTAGATCTTGGCTTGCACCTTCCTTTTTCTTCTCCTCCTCTCCACCCCCCCCCTACTTCCTGGGCACCGCACTGCGCTGCAAAAGAGATTCTAGGGTTTGTGTGCAGAAAGTGCTGACGGGACGGGAATTCTATGCAGTGCAGAGATCCAATGAGTGTATGAGAAAGGAGCAAGGTTGCCCTGCAGCAGGAGTAAGGGGATGGTGTGTGTGTGTGTGTGTGTGTGTGTGTGTGGGCATGCAAGAAGGATTGCCTGGAAAAGGCATGTTAGATGCATGTATAGAAGATGCATACTTGGTGCACACACATACAGAGCAGGGCTTTGTTGCATGCAGCAGAACAAGAGATGTGGAAATGAGCAAATCCATCCATCCCATTATTATCTTTGTATTGATGTATGATACATGTATTTGAATGTGCGTGTGCGTGTGTGTGTGTGTGTGTGTGTAGAATTTTATTGTTAATGTACAAATGTTTAAATGTATAAATGTTTGTATGTAGAAAAATATCTTTTTATATATCAACACAAATTATATGTGGCGTGTGTATCTGAGTCTGTGTCTGAGTGTGCATGCACACACATGTGCACTTAGGGGACTCTGTTTTGTGTTTAAAGTACACATGTAAAGAGTTTTTATTAAGCCTGCTTAAATCTCTTGGAAAGAGTAGCTTCAAGCCCATTAAACAAAGAGCTTATGCTCTCCAGAAGGATGTGTGTGTGTGCATGAACATGTGCCTGTGTGTGTGTGTATAACTGCTGATGTAATGTGTACAGTGTTCTTGTGTGTTTGTGTGTGTATTTGTGAGAAGTTGGCATGCACAGCTGCAGAGATGTGTATATGCATTGTGCTATGACTTTGTGTTGGAGCATAGTGAAAGGAATGCATGAGCATGGGTTACTCCAGAGGCGTACCTAGAAGGGGATCACAGCACTAAGTTTTGCAAGTGGCCGCTCCCCTTCCTCTTCTGAGACATTCCTAGCAGCTAGAGGAAAACAGAGACTATGTTGACTATGAATGGCTCTGAAGAGGAGTGGGAAGCTGCGTGCTGTTATCCCACTCTAGGTATAAAGGTAAATGTAAAGGTTTCCCCACGACTGAATGGTCTAGTCGTGACCGACTGTAGGGGGCGGTGCTCATCTCCGTTTCTAAGCCTGTAGAGCCAGCGTTTTGTCCGAGGACAAGCTGCCGTGGTCATGTGGCTGGTATGACTCTACACCGTAGCGCACGGAACACCGTTCCCTTCCCACCGAAGTGGTCCCTGTTTATCTACTTGCATTTAGGTGCTTTCAAACTGCTAGGTTGGCAGGAGCTGGGACAAGCGACGGGAGCTCACTCCATCGCACAATCTTGAACTCCCAATCTTCTGGTCGGAAAGCCCAGCAGCAGCAGTTTAACCCACTGTGCCACCACATGGGCTATTCAGTGTGTTGTCAGTGTGTTGTCATGCCTATTCACGTGGGCTATTCACCACACTGGGCTAGTCAGTGTGTTGTCATGCCTTGGTCAACCTCCAAGACAAACTGCAACTTGGGAGTGTGGGCTCTGATGCAGGCCAGCATGGAACAGAAAGACAGAAGCAGAAGGTGTGGTCTCAGATGGACTGGGGTAGGGAGCAGGCAAGAGCAGAGGGTCCGGGGTAGCAGCAGGAGATGTGGTTAAGAATGGGTGAGGCAAGGCAAGGCAAGGCAAGGAGGCCAGTTCGTGACATTCACACATCCAGCATATTACATATGTACACCAATGCTAGTCCAGAGGTGTAACCAGCGTGGAGCCTGAAGAGCACCCGCCCCAGGCACTACACCAAGGGGGGGCACATGACTGACTCCACCCTAATTACAGAGGCAGTGCTGGTGGCTTAGCCCCCCCCCTTCCAATGGGATCCTCCACAAGAGAATAAATGGGGGGTGCTAAGCTGTCAGCGCCCCCCTCCTCCAGGGAAAACCCAGAAGTGACATCATGACGTCATTGCCTTGTGTGCCAGGGCAGTAACATATACCTCTGCTGGGGACTGTGTGCCCTCAGGGCCTTTGTAATTCCATTGCAATTCATGTAGGATGAGTGTGTTGAACACTGCTGGACTGCATTGTTGGAGAAAGCTAACAAAAGTATGCATGGCTGTACATGTGTCTACTTATATGTAAGCACAAGGCTTTCAGGGTATGGTTGATTCAGGGGCTTATGTAGATGTACAATGTTGGGTGCAAGTGTGCAGGTAAACGTGTGTGTGTGTGTGTGTGTGTGTGTGTGTGTGTGTGTGTGCATGGTCAAACTGTCCTCATCAGGCCAAAGTATGTGAAACTGAGTTCAAGAGAGTATGTCTAGATCATATGGGGACGCATTGCTGCATGATTGGTGGGCTGTACGTGTGTGCACATGGAGGAAACTTGCTTTGAGCAGAGTTGTGAGCCTGTGTGCATTTTGAAGCAACTGTGCAAATGAATTATATCCAAAGAAAGCTAGTAATGACTAGAGGTGTTTGAAAACAATATAATTTACTTGACTCAGAAGTACATTACTCAGAAGTAAAGACTCATTGTGTTCAGTAAGACATAGGCTTACTCACTGGAAACAAACATCTCTAGCAATGACACAGGCCACAATACTATACACACTTTCCCAGGAGTAAGCCCCACTGAACACAATGGGACTCACTTTTGAATAGACATGCATGGGATTGCACTGCAAGTCTCACTGCAATCATGACTAACTTGTCTTATTTATTTCAATGGGCAGGATTTGTTTTTTTAAAGATATAACCATATATCAAGTGCTTCCTGAGCTCTGTGTATATGTGTGCTGCATGTACTCAAGGGAAATGTGAGAGAATGCAGAATTTTTTGTGGCACGCACGTGTGCAAAACAGCACATGACATCATTGCATTCCTTCACACGTTTTGTCAAGGCGCTGAAGTGGAGGAACGGTGTAACAGAAGGTGTCTGGTTGCTGAGTACCCAGCACAATACTGAAGCCTCAGAAGAAACTTCCTAGCACTGCTCATTCACGAATCTGAATACGGATGTCAGGAGGACTGCTGGAGAAAAGTCACCAGTGGAAAATGGCAATAAGGGAAGGGAAGAGGCTTTTTGTCTCAAAGTTTTCATGTGAAAATTGGCAAGAGAATGGTGTGTTCAAGGCCCAGCTCAGTTCCAAAGTGGGAGGATGGGTTTGTCAGCGTGACAATTTCCTTCTTTTCTCACCCCAAATTGTTCATATGTAAAACAGGAATAAGTGAGTCTACCCTTTTAGGGCTATGGTGAAGCTCAAGAAATTCCTTACTTGTGAATTATAACAGGTGTTATAATGTGTGAATTATATAATTATATAGGCATTCTCCACTTAAAAATACACATAAATCTGCACCAAAGTAAACCAAATATTATTCCATGAAAAAAACAAATCCCACAACCAACGTCATTCATGCAAATGAAGGAATAACGTTACAGTCATCAGGCCTAGAAACTTTTTTCCTTAAAATTCAGACTCAGAATATTGAATTATTATTGATCTCGTTTTATCACTTCCTGTGCTTACCTGGTGCAATTATGAATATTTATTTCATCATTCCTTTGTCTGATCCTTCCTTCAAGGAGTTCAAAACAGCGCACAGGGGGTGCTTTCCAGTTTATCCTCACAAAAGCCCTGTAGGATAGGGTAGGTGGAGAGAGAGTGAGATACCCAAGGCTGCCCAGTGTGCTGCCTGGCTGAGCAGGGGGTTGACCCCTGGTCTTCCCCAGGCCTTGTCCCACACTTCAGCCACTACTCCACATTGATGGCCCATCATATGCTGGGCTTACAGAGGTGGCCGATGGTGCAAAAGCCACTTTGCCATTTGGCAGTCCAGAGCCACCAGCACAAATGTTTGGAGGCTGCGCACAGGCGACAGCGCCCACAGAATATCTGCCATCCTCCACCTGTTAGCAGCAGGGGAGGATTCGGGCAGGGAGAGGGCTGGGCTGGGGGTAGGATTGGGAGGGTCTTGGCAGCAGGTGCACATTCTAGGATCCTATCCCCTTTTCTCAGCTAGGACCTGCCCCCAGGAGTTCCCTGGATGTAGACCTGCTGAAGAGGAGGCTAAGGGCGCAATCCTAACCAACTTTCCAGCACTGTTTCCAGCAACCTTCCAGCTTATAGGATATGCCATCACTTCCATCTCAGGACCATTAAGGGGCCACAAATTGCCCAAGGGCCATTGAAAGCTGAAGCTGGCCCTATTGAGCACCCTCTAACAGCATAAGCCATGTGCTTCTGGAGCAGTCATGACTCAATGACAGAGCATCAGCTTTGCATGCCAACCCTTCCCAGGCTCAATCCTTGGCATTTCCAATTAAAAACGAATATCGGGTAGCAAATCTCCACTGGATACCTTGGAGAGCTGCCACCAGTCAGAACAATGACAACCCTAATGGGCTAGGTGGACTTATGATCGGACTCAGTACAAGGCAGCTTCCTATAGTTATCTCACACCCTGAGAAACCTGGCTCTGACGAGACAGTGAATCATTGTTGGGTCATTTCTGATATGTAAACTTCCCCCTTCTGGCTATCATAGCTGTGGTCTATACAGCAAAATGAGGGGAGAACAGACTCAATTGCAGCAGAAGGTACCGTTTTAAAACATTCTGATCTCCCCGTGAGTGTGTGTGTGTGTGAAAATCTTTCAAAAAGAAAGTAAGTACAGCAGGGAGAAACATTTTGGTTCAAGCTTCTTCTTGCTGGACATGTTTTCTGTCTGTCTGTCTGTCTGTCTGTCTGTCTGCTTTTCTATAACATAGGAGAGCATTATAAAATGGTATATTTCTTTAAGGCCTGATGTGTTATCTATTTCATCTACCTAGGATTCTTTTACCTGATTATGCTGCATTTGTAGATCCAGACTAAGCGTGCCTACCTGTCTTCTCAACTTACTGAATTAGGGAGGGGAGAATGACAAAGGAAAATGGGATCTTTGCCCTCAGAACTGGGAAAAGGTATTGATGTTTAAACTCAGAGCGCAATCCTAATCTGGAGATAGGTAAAGGTAAAGGTTTCCCCACGACCGAATGGTCTAGTCATGACCAACTGTAGGGGGCGGTGCTCATCTCCGTTTCAAAGCCTGTAGAGCCGGCGTTCTGTCCGAGGACAAGTTTCTGTGGCGTTGTGGCCAGCATGACTATACGCCGTAGCACACACGGAATGCCGTTCCCTTCCCACCGAAGTGGTCCCTATTTTTCTACTTGCATTTTAGGTGCTTTCGAATGGCTAGGTTGGCAGGAGCTGGGACAAGCAACGGGCGCTCACTCGGTCGCGCAGTCTTGAACTCCCAACCTTCCATTCGGAAAGCCCAGCAGCTGCAGTTTAACCCGCTGCGCCACCACGAATCTGGAGATAGGCCGGCACAAATTAAGCCAGCCAAGTTTGGTCAGCGCAAGGGCCACCGTAAAGTGCATTTGAACCACTCTCGGAGTCAGGGAGGATGGTGAATGTCTGTGTGCTGGCCACTCTGACCCAGAGAATTGTCCAAACATACTTTACAGTGTCCCTTGTACCGGCCAAACTTTGCTGGCCTAATTTGTACCGGGCTAACTCCAGGTTAGGATTGTGCTCTTAGTTATGTTTTCCCCTGTAGGGGATGCTGTTCTTTGGTCTGGAGAGTCCACCATTCCAAAGGTGCAGGTTAGAACTAACTTTATTTTTTCTTATCCTTTCCTATGACACACACCCCTTCCCCCCTCTTTATCTCTGTGCTTGCACCCTCCTTCTGCCCTTCTCCAGTACGTGGCATTTGCTTCACTCTTCTTCATCCTCATCTCCATCACCACTTTCTGCCTGGAGACCCACGAGACCTTCAACCGCATCATCAACAAGACAGAGATTATACCATCGGAGAATGGGACCAGTGTAAAGGTGGATTTAGAGATGGAGACAGCGCCCTTCCTTACCTATGTGGAAGGGATGTGCGTCATCTGGTTCACCTTTGAATTCCTCATGCGTGTTATCTTCTGCCCAGACAAGATAGAGTTCATCAAGAGCACCCTCAACATCATCGACTTTGTGGCCATCCTGCCTTTCTACCTGGAGGTGGGCCTCAGCGGTCTTTCATCCAAAGCTGCCAAGGATGTGCTGGGTTTCCTGAGAGTTGTACGGTTCGTCCGGATCCTGAGGATCTTCAAGCTGACCAGGCATTTCGTAGGGCTGCGGGTCCTAGGCCATACACTGAGGGCCAGCACCAATGAGTTCTTGCTCCTCATCATCTTCTTGGCCCTGGGGGTCTTGATCTTTGCCACCATGATCTACTATGCTGAAAGGATTGGGGCCGACCCAGACGACATCACGGGCAGCAAGCATACCGTCTTCAAGAACATCCCCATTGGGTTCTGGTGGGCGGTGGTGACCATGACGACTTTGGGCTATGGTGACATGTACCCCGAGACCTGGTCAGGCATGTTGGTGGGAGCACTCTGTGCCTTGGCCGGCGTGTTGACCATTGCCATGCCCGTGCCAGTCATCGTCAACAACTTTGGCATGTATTATTCTCTGGCCATGGCCAAGCAGAAACTACCAAAGAAAAAGAACAAGCACATCCCACGAGCCCCCCAGCCTGGGTCACCCAACTACTGCAAACCAGACATGCAGTCTCCACATCGCAGCAACCAGGGTGACTCATGCCCGCTGGCCCAAGAGGAGATAATTGAGATCAACAGAGCAGGTAAGGGGGATGCTTATGGGCGGAAATAACTAAGAACACAGCTTACACAAGTCAACAAATCAACCAAATATGGTGTTTAGAATGTTTTTAGGGGTCCCTTTCCACACTGACTTTGCTGCTGAAGAACTCTTGGGTAATTGTACATATTGGTGAGAGTTCTTGGGCATCATCATTGGTGCATGTTCCATTCATCCTGGAGTTCTAGATAAGTCTGTTGGTCCAACCTTTTGCCTTCTAAGTGAACTGAGAGTGCACACTAGAACACAACCTCTACCCTTTGTGCCTGCGCATGACAGAGGAAGATCAGCAATAGACAACCTGCCTTTCAAGAAAGGTTGGATGCCATTATTGATCTTCTAATTAAGGAAGCCTCCAACAAACTCCAGGGGTCCACAGGAACATAAGAATCATTTTGCTGGATCAGACTGAGGGTCCAGTTAGTCTACCATCCAGTTTCCCCATCTGACCAGATTCATCTGGGAAACAGAGCAGCACATGAACACAATAAAGCTTTCTCTGTTTTCGCTTCCCTTCCATACACACCTGTATAACGGTGGCACACTGTTTCTGAACATTAATCTTCTAACCATCATAATTAATTGCCATTGATAGACCTCTTCTCCACAACTGTGTGCAGCCCCCTTTTAAAGCCACATAAGCAAGGAGTCCACATCCTCTCCAAGTTAATTTGCTTTGGCTCTCTTGAATCACCTCCCATTGGAATTTGGTTGGATGACCTCAGGTTCAAGAATTTATGGGAGGGTGAGAAATAATTCTTTGTCTATAATTTCCCAGAACAATTTGAAAACCACTGTTATAATCAAACTCAACCCTTGGGATAATCCTCCAGCCAACTCATTCCTGCCACTTCTATGGTTAATACAAAGAAAGTAATAGTTTAACCTGAGGAAAAAAATGGGATGCATTTTTCTGACACATTCTTTTTCTGCTTCTTGACTGAGGATGGGTGGGGGCTTTTCCAGCTCTCTCCCACCCACTGCTCTATATTAGTACTTCAACATTTGCTGGAAAGTGAAGAGCTAGAGAAGGGTGACACAAAACAAAGTGGGCAACAGGTGTTCAGTATTTCCATTAACTGGTTCACACATGTATATCCTTCTCTGATGACTACTACAACATGAGGGAAAGTCTTCTATGTGTAAATGCTCCAGTGGTACTCTTTGCTTTGCCCTATGAGCAGAAGAGGAAGCAAAATAAATCATGCAAATTAGATAAGCAAACATCTATGCTCTAGCAGTGTGCATAGTGCTTTTACAAAAAGGCAAGAGACACTCAGCCCCAAGAGACAATGGGGGGAGGGGGAGGGGGAGGGGATGAAAGCAGAGTTAAAACAGGAAGGTGCATGTGATTGTTCCAGTTCCACCACCACCACCACCACCACCACCACCACCACTACTACTACTACTACTTTTGATGCACAATATCAATTTTTTTTAGCATAGGTTAAACACAGTAATTCTCTTACCCGTTAAAAAATAATGTGAAACCCCCATCCCCTTGACAACTCAATGCTGCTGATTATTGTTTGTACACATATTTTAGATTGCAAAGCCCCTTGTTAAAGTCATATTCCATTTTGCCTCCACAACAACTTTGTGGGGTAGGTCTCTCTTATTTTACCTCTAGGGAAGTGAGACCTAGGCATAGCAACTAGCCCAGGGCTTGCCTACGGCCACGTAAGTGTGCTGAAGAGGCAAGACACAAGCCCAGGGCTGCCAGATCCAAGTCCGGTCTTTGTCCATTTACTCACCACCCAGCTGCCCTGCTCTGAACTATGAGAATCCTAGTTTGTCCATGGTGGTCCTGAGTACCATGGTATGACTGGAGGAGAGAGGAAAAATCTTTGGCAATTAAGGGTCCAATCCTATCCAACTTTCTAGCACCAGTGCAGCCACAATGTAGCCCCAAAGGTAAGCAAACAAATATTCCCTTACTTTGAGGAGGCCTCCATGACGATCTCCATACTGCAGAATGCAGTGCGTGTCCCCTTGGCACAGCTACATCTGGAAAGTTGGATAGGATTTGGCCCTAAATTTCAAGAAAGCCTGGGAGCATGAATCAAGGCTAGCTTAAGACATTTTGGAATCTGAGGTAGGAAATCTAAAGAGATTAACATGGGCACAATCCATACTTTCCACCTAGGGAATTGCCACCTAGGCAATTCCTCTAGGCATGCTTAAACCTGTTTATTTCAATAAGACTTCTGCAAGAGGTCTTGGTAGGTTGGGCTCCCATAGATCAGGTCCTCCTCTCATGCTGCTGCTATTCATGATGCCAGCATCCGTATCCTTGAGGCAGCTGCCTCAGCCTCTTTCATGGTGGGGCTGCATCTGAACTGAGCCAAGACAACACCACGTCCATCACTTGACAGACAACGGGAGGGGCAGATTATAGAGCCAAGTTTTGATTGGGAATGAAGAAGCTCCCACAGGATTTATTTAATGGATCTTGGACAGGAGATTGGTCATACAGTATTAAAGGGCAAGGTTTGGCTAGACCAAGAGCCCTAATGTTGGCAAACAAGGTGGTCTGGCTGAATCTTTCTGTCTCTTTGTTTTGCACATGGTTTTGCGCGATAGAGGCAGTGACATCATGACTTAGTGAGGACTTCCCCTGACCTTAGGAGACCTGGACTCAAATCCTTGCTCAGCCACAAAGTCCACAAGCAAATCTGGGGCCAAATGGTTAAAAGGCAGCCTCATTTCCCCAACCACGAAAAGGGAATGGCAATCGACATGGGGATTTCTATACTAATCTTCCCTCTCTTGTATATCTTAGTGCTGTAGATCTCACACTATGTTCCAGAAAAACTGAAAGTTCCTCAGAAGCTTATCAAGGTGGGAGTCCTCAGGGAAAAGAAGCTCTGTAACGGTGGGCAAACATTTTTCCCATTATGGACCTTCCCCTGCAATGATACACACTGCAGGGCAGTTTTGAACTCCAGAGGGTGATATGATCTGACACTCCTGGGGACCCATTGTTCAAATGATGGGGGCTTTAATGAAATCTCCAAGCCACCACATCAACTTTCCCCAATTCTAGCTGAATTTTGGCCTCTTCCCATAGCCTTCTAAAAAGGCTATGGGTCACTGTGCTGGGGTCACTCCCCCCAGTTTAAGCATTGTGTAGCCCTGATTCCTGCAAGGGCTCATCACTCCAACAGCTCTGCTCTCCTCATTTTGCAAAGACCACGAGAGAGTTCTCAGTTTGTACATCCCACCTCTTCCAGATCAAGGGGACCCACTGAAGGTGCTTTGCCCAAGAGCCCCAGAAATCCTTGAACCAGCATGGCAATATAGGTGCACTCTCAGCATCTGAGGAAATATTAAAACTGCACAAAGCCTTAGCCAGCATCCTCCATCAACTGAGGGTTCACTCTTATGCACCCTAGAATTCTGTGCAACACTGAGGGTTAGGCTAATGGGTGTTAGAAGAATTACCTAAGGCAGAGGTTTTCAAACTAGGGCATCTGCCTCTTTACCTTTAAGGGGCAGGGTGAAGGCAGTGACGCAATCTCCATGATCACGTTGCTGCTGGCAAGATAATTGGGCTGGGGGGATTACCTCTGCCCACTCCAGCGTCTGTGGAGGTCGGAGAGCCCCACAGACCCCTCTGCAGGGCTCCCCGTGCATCCAGAAACTAAAAAGAAAAAAATGACTCACTTCCAGTTTCACAATCACAACTTGGAAGTGGGTCACTATCTTTTTTTCAGTTTCTGGATGTACAGGGCGCCCTGCAAAGGAGTCCACAGGGCTCCCCAACCCCCATGGACTGGGACGAGCAGCAGTAAGTTCCCCCGGCCCCATTATCTTGCCCTCTCATTACTCTGAAATTTACTTTATAGAGGCTGTACAGAGAGGTAAATCCAGACTTGTTTAGCAAATGGTCACACACTTTTTAACAAGGCACCCCCTAAAAAACAAAAAAAATGGGGACAAAGCAGGAAAAATGTTTTACCAAAGACAGATGGTGGTCCCAGAAACCAGGGGCTGACCCTGATAAATAAGAAAAGTTAGAACGTCTAATTCTCAGATGTGGTGCAAAGGTGCCCTTTGAACTGATCTGGCTGTTATTCAGGGCAAGGATATCTAGGGGAGCCCATCTTGGCTGAGGATTAAGGTGACCCTTCCAAAATGACTCATATGCTAACACTTGTTTTGGCAATTTCAGCCACTTTTGATTAAGATTGCCTTTTTTATTCTGAAGAGGGTTGGGGATGAAGGAGAGGAGGGAGGAGGAGGCAATGTTGGCAGTCCTGTTGGGAATTAGTTGGTTTAGAAGCACTGGAACATTTTATTTTGATTTACATTTAGAATTGATCCACTAGTGGTTTGTGGGGAAAGGGACTGAATCAGGACTAAAGGGTGCTTGCCAAAACATATGTTACCCTCTTGATTCTGCTCCTCTTGGAGCAAAGAAGAAGATGCATGGAAATTGCCTAGCATCATTTGCTCTTGCAGTGCTGAAAGGGTGACTCTTGCATTAATTTATGTGTGCAGAAAGAGCATCCCAAATACCCAAGATGCACTGGGGCTTGAATAGCAGATGGGTCTCTCTATGAGCTGGCAGGAACAACGGGGTTGTTGGCAGGGAATCCCACAAGAGAGGTAATCATGCACATCCCCAGCAAAAGGCTGAGAGCCAGAATGCCTGGGTTCCCTAGGAATGGGGGGGGGAGGGTCGTTGCAACTTTGATGCAGAGTTTCTGGTTCTTTCAGGGGGAAACTGAATGTTTTGGAAGGATGAGGGACTAAGAGGTAGATCTATATACTTAGGAGATAGAAAATGGCTCCTAGAAGAAAAAGATAGAGATGATCTAATCCCTTGAACATAGGAGAGCAGAGAAGGTGGATTCCTTTGGGATAGGCAAGATGGAGGAGTGACATCAGGGAACAGGGTCCCATGGATTGTGGTCACAAGACTACCTGCAACAAAGGCAGCTGACCACCTCCATCTCCAGTGTCATCCACCGCCTTGCATACACTCACAGAAATACTGTATGCTTCCCCTGTTCTTTGGCGGCCGCTCACCCAGCAAATCTTCAAAGACAGGCAATAAGGCGGAGGCGGAGGAAGGTTGTGCACTGGAGAGCCCCCAGGGCTTGCGGCCAGTTCCTGCCATGCTCTCCAACCGTTCCAGTTGCCCTGGGCCAGAAAGGCCATTTGCAGCAAGTGCAGTGGAGAAGCGAGGATTCAGTTAATTGGACAGGATCTTGGCTGCACATTGAACATGGCAGGGAGCAGGGGAGGCCTGGGGGGATCCAGTTGTTAGAACATCTCCTAGTGTTTTCAGGGAGACAACCACCACTCTGTAACCGCTCCCCCTCCCAATCACTGAGTTTCCAGATTTACCTCAGACCCTTTAACCTTGGTAAGGCCATCACACTTCCCACCTCAGTCTCCCATTTTCTGGATCAGTGCCTTCTGTTCCCTTGATAAGTTCCCTACACCCTCATATCCATGCATTGCCCAGAATGCAGCCTTAATCCCTCCCACCCTTCCTGTTTCTACAGCAACACCCAGGGACATAGCTAGTTTTCAGATGGGCCTCAGCAAACAATCTTCCATGGGCCTTCTCCTACCTGGGTAGATCCTGAGAGAGCCACTTTGTGCCATCACCACACAGCACCGTGTGCTGAGCACAGTGGTGGTCTCAGGGGTCGGCCACAGACCTTGCCAACCCTTGACACCCATCTTGGATGAGCTTTTTATTTCCATGCTCAGAAAAACTCTGCACATTAATTCTTATTAATTCTGAACATTAGTAAGTTGTGCCAGGGGTAGCTCTACCATTAGGCAAAGTGAGGTGGTGGACTGGGATACCTTTAAGGGTGGCCGGATGCCTGCCACCAGGAGGTGATCTCCTGCCTCAGGCACCAGAACCAACCCAGTTCTGTGTCTGAGGCTGCTGTTAAAGGCACAGGAGCAGGAACAATTAAAAGCTGGCAACTGTAAGATGATAGGTGTACTAATGCCAGAATGGGGAGCTCTTAAAAAAATGTAAAGATAACTGAGCCTTGTCGTGGAGAAGGCACTGTTTTTGCTCATCATTTTCATCACTTACATAAAAGTTTCAAACTAGGCCCCCCTGGTCATGAAACTTGAGATACAGTTTCAAATTAGGCCTCCTTTGCCATGTAACTCAACAAGGAACCAGTCCTCTTGGAAAGGACTGGGTGGGGAGAATTAAAAGCCAAATAAAACAGTTCCAGAAATTGTGCAGCAGACATATTGGGGGGGAAATTATCACTTTTCACTGCACTAGCCAATCAGTTGCTTAAGAGCCCTGTGCCAGGTTGCTGGGGATCATGAGACAAAGCTTGGCACAGCAACCCATGGGTCTTGCTGAGAGTTTAAGGGTTCGTCTGGTTAGTGGGCCCTCAACCATTGCCTGCCCTGGCCAAACCCTGCTACAGCCATATTGCACACAGTGGCCTCAAAGGCAATGGCCTAAAAGTTGGGGAGGTCGGAAAATCCCATTTTCCCAGCAACATCATTTTGTAGTGTAAAGTGGAAGTCAGTCAGTCAGTCATCAGGTACTTATATACCGCTTTTCAACACAAAGTTCACAAAGCGGTTTACAGGCAAATAGTAATAATAAAGTTAAATGGTTCCCTGTCCCAAAAGGACTCACAATCTAAAAAAAAAAAAAAAAGGCAGCCCGCCAGCAACAGCCACCAAAAAGACTGTGCAGGGGTGATGAGGGACAATTACTCTCCCCCTGCTAAATATAAGAGGAACACCACTGGAAAAAGTGACCTCAAAGTGTGACCACTGGAAGTGTGACCTCAAGGGATGATTTACAAATACTATATATACCGTTTTTTTTTTAAAGGACAGAACTATTGTTCAGACTCTAATTAAAAAGCCTAGAATCCCTTAGCCTCCACACTCCATGGCTGGCCTTGAGAGTCTGTATCTTCCAAGGTCACCCACTGGAAAAGCAAGCAATTGCCAGAAGTCTCAAATCGACCTGGCTAACATTCAGTACCATCATTGGCATCATTTTTGGCACCATTTTTATTTGAATTATTTAATTTTTGGATTTATAGTTTCAATCAATTAATCAAATAGTATTTATATACCGCTTTTCAACCCAAAGTTCACAAAGCGGTTTACAGGCAAATAGTAACAATACATGGCTCCCTGTCCCAAAAGGGCTCACAATCTAAGAAAATGCAAAATACCACCATACCAGCAACAGCCACTAGAAAAGCCATTGTGCAGGGGTGAATAGGGACAATTACTCTCACCCTGCTAAATATAAGAGGAACACCACTGGGAAAAGTGCCTCTTGCCCACTTAGCAGGGCAGTTTGCCTTCTTTCCATGCATCAGGTGACTAACAGTAAAATAATGCTAAAAATGTAAATATATTTTGTATTTAAAAAGACTAAGATCATGGCAACCACTCCCATCACTTCCTGGCAAATAGAAGGGGAAGAAATGGAAGCAGTGACAGACTTTATTTTCCTGGGCTCCAAGATCAGCGCAGATGGTGACTGCAGCCATGAAATTAAAAGACGTTTACTTCTTGGGAAGAAAGCTATGGTGAACCTAGATAGCTTAATCAAAAGCCGAGACATCACCCTGCCAACAAAGGTTCGCATAGTCAAAGCGATGGTTTTCCCAGTAGCCATGTATGGCTGTGAGAGCTGGACCATAAGAAAGGCAGAGCGTCGAAGAATCGATGCTTTTGAATTATGGTGTTGGAGAAGACTCTTGAGAGTCCCCTGGACTGCAAAGAGATCCAATCGGTCAATTCTCCAGGAGGTCAAGCCTGATTGCTCCCTGGAAGGACAAATGCTGAAGCTGAAGCTCCAATACTTTGGCCACCTGATGAGAAGAGAAGACTCTTTAGAAAAGACCCTCATGCTGGGAAAGATTGAAGGCAAAAGGAGAAGGGGGCGACAGAGGATGAGATGGTTAGATAGTGTCACCGAAGCAATGAATATGAAATTGGGCGAACTCAGGAAGCTCGTGGAGGACAGGGAGGCCTGGCGTGCTGTGGTCCATGGGGTCGCGAAGAGTCGGACACGACTTAGCGACTGAACAACAACAACAAATTTTGTATTTTTCGACAAGGGTCCTTCCCATCATATATATTGATTGCAAGGTGCACCAATTGGGGGAGGGAGGCACACCACATTGCCCCTTGCTTTTTCTCCCAAGTCTTGCCAAAGTGAGTTTGGTTGCATGTGCGTGAGAAAATGTCACGCGAATTATTTTATTTGGGCGTATTAGATGTCATTTGCTCTACTTTGCCAAGGCCTCGGCACAACAGTTTTAGAAGGACGTTGACAACAGATTCTGAGGAGAACTACAATGACAATAATGGGCTGAAAAAAAACAAATCATACGAGGAAAGGCGGAAAGAACTGAGAATGTTTCGCCCCAAGCAGTGTTTTCAAACTCTTCTGAGGAATCCTCTGTGACATGCGGGGATTCCGGGGAGATGGGCAGGATTTACTCAGTCAACAAATCGATGTGGAAAGAATCCCTGAGGGAAGGAGGCATGAAATCCACAAACCTAGGGAAAACGATTGGGGGAAGAGGGGTATATGCGACAATTGGCATCTATTTATAGATCCTCAGAAATAACAAGAGCAATTGTCCATCTGCTCTAATGAACAAGATAAAAAGCAATGGGATTAAATCTAGGACCTTGCCAGATAGATGGAAATTTATGTAATGTAGATGGATGTGCAATACATGTGCCGTTATTGCACAAGATCACTCCAGACACCTTTGATCAAGGAATTATTTCTGCTGCACGGTGACGGTATTTTGCTAGTGCTCCAACATCAACATTTTGTCCCCCGGGGTAAACACGATTCCTCCTTAAGTAGTACGTCCATTGCTATTTCAAGTGCTGTGTATGGTTCCGTGCCCAGCGTCACAAGGGCTGAAAGACTCATCTCCTCCCCCATGTTGGCATCGCTTTGTGACCTTTTTGAAGTGTTGTTTTTAATTTTGTTTTTCAAAATTAGAGGTTGAATTCTCCCCTGTGGTACCACTCCAGCCAGCATGGGAGTGCTTCATCTAGCCTTTTATTTTGTACTGTATCCAATAAAGCTACCTTCTCCGCCTGCAGCAGTGCATTTCATGAACGTTTTTCCCCTCTCATTTATGAAACAGCCATTATTTGAAGGCTCTGCTCTCCTCCTCTCTAGAATAACTAACTGCCTCGTGAGATTATAATGATCACTGATAGCTAATGTAGGAAGCTTCACCCTTTCGAATGACTGGCTTCATCATTAGGTGAAAAAAGTAATCATTGCTTGATCATAATTGAGGAGCCTGACTTATGTTTGATGTGTAGTTTACCATAAACAAAGTTCCTTATTGTTAGGGATACCCGTTCTTAAAAGCTGGGACTGTGTAAAAACTCCACAGTCTTACAAAACGAACAAGAAATGAGCTCAGATTATATTAGCTCCGTGGATATGAATCCCAACCCTTCACAATGCTGCTCCTTATTTTTAGACTTCTAATACTGTCACCCTGGCAAGTTCATCAGTGTTTCAAATTGGTTAGTGAGCAGCACCACAAAATCACTGCCTGCACTTTGTCAGGGTGCTTACACTACAGATTTTAATCAGCTCATGACAATGAGCCCTCTAATTGTCATGGCTGCCTTCACAGAACCTTGAGATCATTATTGTCAGAAGTTTCTAGGCCTGTCAACAAATGCAGCAGGATGAGGAAGTGAAATGCTGAAGCATTAGGGTGGACCACCATTGTAGGCCAAAGGCAGGACCTACCATTTTGAAAACTCATAAGAACATAAGAACATAAGAAGAGCCCTGCTGGATCAGGCCAAAGGCCCATCTAGTCCAGCTTCCTGTATCTCACAGCGGCCCACCAGGTGCCCCAGGAAGGCATGAGACTACAAGATGCTTGCATCCTGTTGCCACTCCCTTGCACCCGGTACCAGTAGCCCATCACCTTTGTAAGGAGGTTGCACAATCCATCATTGCCTATAGCCCACAATGGACCTTTCCTCCAGATATCTGTCCAATCCCCTCTTGAAGGCATCAAGACCAGATGCCATCACCACCTCCTGTGGCAAGGAGTTCCACAGATTAACTACCCGCTGGGTAAAAAAGTACTTCCTTTTATCTGTTTTAACTCTCCCAACCCTCAGTTTTAGCGGATGCCCCCTGGTTCTGGTGTTTTGAGAGAGGGAAAAGAACATCCCTCTATCGACTCTATCCCTTCCATGCATAATTTTGTATGTCTCAATCATGTCCCCCCTCAGGCGCCTTTTTTCTAGACTGAAGAGCCCCAAACGCTGCAGTCTTTCTTCATAAGGGAGGTGCCCCAGCCCCGTAATCATTTTTGTCACTCTCTTCTGCACCTTTTCCAACTCCACTATGTCCTTTTTAAGATGCGGTGACCAGAACTGGACACAATATTCCAGGTGTGGCCTGGCATGATAATATTGGCTGTTTTATTCTCAACCCCTTTTTTAATTACCCCAAGCATGGAATTGGCCTTCTTAATTGCTGACGCACACTGGGTCGATACCTTCATTGAATTGTCCACCAGCACCCCAAGATCTCTCTCCTGAGCTGTCACAGACAGCTCAGAACCCCTTAGCCTATAGGTAAAGTTTTGGTTTTTGGCCCCAACGTGCATCACTTTACATTTGTCTATGTTAAAACTCATTCAGGTTCAACAAAAAATCTTTGCAGGTAGAAAGGTAGCGCATAAAGTTTCCTGTCCATCCTTCTCTCCTCAGTGTCTATCTACAGTACTTACAGGGAGTATGAGAATATTCAAAAATGGGATTCTTCACCTACAATCTGAAAGTGTTTGTGGTTTGTTTTACCACCTCAGATCTCTACTTCCTCATTCTCACCTCATCCTACTGCATGTATACCCCAGGCCTTAGCCTTGCCAACAGATCTCCAAAGTTCCCTAGCGGGCAATTGCTATCACTAACAGTCTCCATTCACAATCCTATACTGACAAAGATGACAAATTATTTCATCTCAGTGCTCTTTAATCGCTCTCATTGTGAGAACAAAAGTGGTAGTTAAACAGGTAATTCACTGAACTTGAGTTCCCCAGATACGTAATGGCAGGGGTGTTTAGGAATCTGGCTCCTCGGTGACAAAAGCACAGCATGATGCGTTTGGAGTGAAGAAAAATCAGAAGTCCAATTTTTGTGACATAAGAACATGAGAAAAGCCATGCTGGATCAGGCCAAAGCCCCATGTAGCATGTCTCCCACAGATGGCCCACCAGCTGCCTCTAGAAAGCCCACAAGTATCCAGCTGCTGAATGCACCATCATCACTAGTAGCCATTAATAGAACTATCCTTCATGAATATGTTCACTTTTAAAGCCATCCTAGCTAGTGATCATCACCATATCCTGTGGCAACAAATTCCACAGATTCAGACAAGAGAGTACGGTTGAAATATATTTTTGAGCAACATTTACTTTTGGCTACTTAAAAAATTGAAATTAATGTACTTTATAAAATTGGGAAAAAACGTTATAAAATCGGAATTTTTTTTTCAACATTTGAAATTAACTCTCACTAATATGTTCAAGCTAAGTAAACTTGATAATTAATTCAATTGTTTCCATTCCTGTTTTTGTAAAAGAAAATCAACACTCAGCCAAACGCTCCATATTTCAGGTGTACCAATTCCTGTAAAAATGATGTTAAATATTCAAATTAGAAAGATTAATTTGAATTTGCACAAGCAAATTGAGCAAGCAGAGTTTGCCTAAGACAATGTTTGAGGCAGTTCTGGATGGGAACAGTACCTAGTAGTTTGAAGTCTGGGAATTTGGGAGAACTGGGTTTTTGTGTGATCGGGGAAGGCAATGAAGAACCAGTTGAGTTTTTTCTTATACAGTATCTGCCTCACTTTTTATTTCTTCCCCTTTTTTCCAATCCCTTCACAGATTCCAAGCAGAATGGTGATGCAGCAAATGCAGCGTTGGCCAATGAAGACTGTCCCACCATTGACCAGGCGTTGTCACCTGAGGAGAAGTCACCTGTCACACCTGGTGGCCGGGAGCGCTACAACCGCGACCGAGCCTGCTTCCTGCTCTCCACAGGTGACTTTGGGCAGTCTCCTGATGGGAACATCCGAAAAGGTACACATAACACACATTTGCATCATTTTTACCCTGTCCCTGTCTGTGAAGGCATGTATGACAGCCTCTAAATATGCACCCTGAGTATGGCATCTCTCCCCACCTCCACCCTTCATCACCACCACCATAACGCTTTCCTTCACGGAATGTAGAGTTGCCCCCTTTCTGAGGTAAAAAGGCAGCAGCTAATGTACATATATTTACTGACTTTATTGACACAAAAGCCTGAGACCAAGCTGAGGGGAAAATGTGAGGGGTGGGGAGTGAGGTCAGATAAAACTGGGGCTAGTATGCAAGAAATCACTGTGCCTCCGTGTGCCCCTCCCCCAACAACAGCATGCATTGGTCATAGAACAGCATCACCACGTGCCTTTTTCCCTCATCACACATATTTGACGTATTTTGGTTCAAAGTAAGGAGAGGGAAGCTCATCCCAGTGTTCCCATTGCCTTCCTGTTACTTTCATAACCTCCTTGATTCAACTGTGTTAGTTTCTATGCACACAAATCCAGCCCCATTACCTCGTCCACCTCCGCCTAAGTACACTTTCTCGCTTTCTGTCAGTCTCCCTTCCCCCACCATGTTCTTGCATGTTTCGTTCGGTACCACGGTGCTTGGCTGTAGTTGCTCTTCACACTCCTGGTGCTTTCTTTTTGAAGGAAACAGCAGCAAAGGCTAGGTACTGGAGGGAGGAGGGCATAACATGGCAGCAAAATATTAGAAAGCTATTCTTCCCTGCTCCCATCCTCCCTCCCCCAGCTGTTTTAATTCAGTGGGTGAAAAAAAAGTGGGACTCAGTTGACTTGGGTTTCAAATCCCTGCTTTGAACATGAGCTTCCTTCCACTATGAGGACTAGAAGCTTGCTTTTTCTTACCAAAAAAGGTGAAAGGAAGCCAGTCCTGTGCCAGATTCTTCCAGTTCTTTCCAGTGAGCAGTGCCTTGCTACAGATTAATTAGCCCGAGGAGTTCTCTCAAAACCATTAGCACTGTTTAGGATTATGTATTAGCCAAATATACCAAAGAAGAGCAGAGGAAATATTTAATGATATTTTCACTAAGCTGATTGCATTAACAAAATCTTATTTTATTTTTATTTCTTCCAAGCAGCTCAGGGTAGTGTACATAGTTCCTCTCTTCCTTTTGTCCTCACAACAACCCTGTGAGGTAGGTGAGGCTGAGAGCTGATCTCAGTTTTGCTCATCTTGCTATGGAAAGGTATAGGAAAACATGATCCCTCTGAACAGGAATCAGCAGCAGTGTGCCTGTGTGGTTTTATAACTGCTGGTCTAGCATCTGTCAGAAACTGATCTTAGCAGCAGGCAGCCTCACGAACAAGGACAAGGTTGCGCCTGTCACCTCAGGGGAACAGGAAGTGCAGCAAATGAAAGATGACGAGGTATTTACTTCCACCAAGGGAGAGAACATGGTAGATCTTTGAGGTGCTACACAGCAGGGAGAATCAGCAAGACATGGGCAACTACAGAATACTCAAGGGAGAAATGACTTGTAGGTTTGCTGCTTGACATTAGGTCCCAAGTCTTGACAATTGTGTTTCTGATCCACAGACTTTGCGTTCTAAAATAGGTGCAAGGTACAATATGGATTATTGAACTGACTTCTGTTGTCATAATGGTATGCAACCTTCAGAGTTGCACAGAGTTCTTCATCAAGCTTATTAGAGCTTCCACAATTATGGAAATCCTTTCTTGATTAATCAAATGAATGTTGATATTTATCAGCTACCAAGTAGATAATCTTGATACTTATCAGCTATCACAATTCATCAAATTCTACAAATCTGCATACAATTACATGTGATTAAAACAATAATTTTTCATTTAAAAATACAAGATGTACAGTATTTCTTCCTGAGTGTGAGAGAGAAAGAAGAATGCCTCAAGATTATGCCTGCAACCAGCTGCTTTCATAAACACACATAAAATTTATTTTAAAAGTAACATTTAAAAATGTATTGCTTCATTGGTCAATATTGGCTTTTTAGAAAAAAAATGAATACTTTTAAAATTGATTTAAATTAAATAACAGTTATACCGTAGTTCTAGGCAGAATAAATCTGTTGCTAACTACCAGGATCAGTCTAAGCTCATGTGAAATTGAGGGTGAGATGCAGGCATTCCATTACCAGCAAAGGGGCAGAATATCATGTTATTCCGGCCAGAAAACATGTCTCAGATGGCAGCTTTTATTGGGGCCTACCACCTGATTCAGGGTGCAATCCTAGCCTGGAGTTAGGCTGCTGCAGTTAGGCCAGCCAACCTTGGCTGGCACAAGGGATACCATAAATTATGGAATTCACTTCTGGGGGAATTAAGAACTATCCCCTCCCTCATGGCTTTTCAGCGAAGGCTCAAAACATTCTGCTTCGTCTGGGTAATGGATTATTGTCCGTGCCTCTGTAATAGTGGTTTTGGTCTTCTGCTTCTTTCTGGTCTAAATAGTTTCTCCCACAATGGTTTTATAATGTGAATTAATTATTTTAATTATATACTGTGCATTTTATTATGGAACTTTGTAAACTTCTTGGGCATTTGCTCTGGAATGGGAAAGCATGGCACAGCACAGGTTTACATTTTTAAAACAAATAATAACTGAAAAGGCCTGACCCATTTGCTCACTCGCTCTACCTCAGGTAAAGGAATGCAGAGCACAACCTCCTTTGAAGACCAGATTGAACAGGCAGGTTCATACGGACGGAGGCAATCATTGCCCTTTCCAGCTCCATTTGTGCTCTAGCCTTAAATTAGGGCTTCAAGTTTCAATTGGGGAAGAACGCCCTCCTCAGTCTTCCAAGAGAAACTTTTCTCTCTCCTCGGTTCACTTGTCCTGTCCCACATACTCTTGGTATAAAAGGTATACTCTCCCCCCTCATTTTGGCCTGTGTTATAGACCATTGGGGTAAACCTGTGGTAAATCAACATATAATTGCCCCTCGCGTCCATTTTGACCCTACAGAGCACAAACGTGTAATTCTTTTTAGGTTATTCTGTTTCTTATGGCTACAGTAATAGGAGAAATAAAGTATTTCCTTTCTTCTGTACAACTGTGCAGCAGAAGGAATTTTAGCGCAGGCAGGCTTTTCTTA
This sequence comes from Lerista edwardsae, assembly GCA_029204185.1. NCBI lineage: Eukaryota > Metazoa > Chordata > Lepidosauria > Squamata > Scincidae > Lerista > Lerista edwardsae. The sequence goes on along the minus strand of JAJKFI010000130.1, from coordinate 1,484,745 downwards.
TTCTTGCATGACAAGCTGCCCTTTGCTGAAATGTAGATATTTATTTTTCTACATTTATAATCTAGGTGCTGTGCACCCTATTAAAGAAATATTCGCTGATTAATTCCATGGGTTTTAGTTGTGGAAGACTGAATGATTGCCTCCGCATAAATTTGCATATTAAGAAAAAAAGCATAGTTTGTTTATAAAAGATGCATGCAAGGGTCACAGCAGGATCAAATTTAGAAGAGGCATTCTCTCATACACAGGAGAGAATGCCTCTTCTAAGATGGCATTTGCCAACTGATGTTTTAATGTCCTTTAAGTCAAAATAATTTGTTAAACATCTGCTGTCCAATTAATTGGGGCACCTTTGTAGTTCGTCAGAATGATTTTAATTGATTAATTTGATAAATTGATTAAACATTACAGTCCTAATATAAGTAATTGCCTTTCTAGGGTACATTCTACAGTTTAATTTCCTCTTCTGCAAAGCTGTTAAAAAGAAATAATGTCTTCCTTTGCATCTACCAGGATTTGCCACATTCTGACTTGGAGTTCTTTTCTTCCTGATCAATCTAGATGGTGTACATTGTGCAGAGTACGGGATTTTTGCTTCAGGTGTCACACTGCTGTGACAAAATGTCACACTGCCCATTCAGATTTGTGGTGTGTGCACTACAGAAAACACCCATCTGTCTTCACCACATTTTAATTCCATTTTTCCTTTCTTGTGCCTCCAAATAACTATGTAGAAGCCTAGTGTTCCTGCCCCAGTTTTGTTGCCAATCTTATTCCCCTCTCTCCAGCCCTAAAGCCACCCCTTAAGTTCTGGGAAATTACCTGGGAACTACATGTGTGGGTAGAAATGTCCTTGGCAAGGAGCCACAGCAACCTGACCACCAGATTAAAAAGATGCCTAAATGAGCATGAATAAAATAAAGGTGTTATTGAAATACCACTCAGTAATTTATCACATCATGGCCTCAAGATAAACATGATGCATGAAAAAGCAAGCTTAAGGCTGCAATCTGTTAACCATGCGCTCTGGAGAAGTCATCCATCCAAGTGGATGAGATTCCTTTGGAGTAAATGGGTTTTGCACAGCAGGAAGAAGAAAGAAAACAAGAATTGATGGTCAGAAGGGGAAAAAGGCTATTGTTTGTATGCAATAGCTAATTAATCCAAATGTATGTAGATTAAAAAAGAGGGAGCTGTTGCTGACGTGCATACACTTATTAATTGTAGTATAAAGAACACTGCAACACCCCAGAGACTAGCTGGTATATTGTGGCAATGGCTTATTTCAACAGATTCCTCTAATAAAGCAGCTCAGCCATTTTAAAATGTCCTGCTTTCAAGGAACTCTTTCCAGAACAATGGGCCTGCCCAAGAAGCTTCTTTGCACCCACCACAGTGCATTGCAGAGGATTCTGGAGTATAGTCAAGAACACTGTACGCTCCAATTGTCCCCATTTACCATGGGCAGTCCTTGGTTTTGTTATCTGTGCCCTGGTAAATCACTGTCCCCACTTGTCCCTGTTTTTGCGGTTTTGCGGGATGTTTTATTAGTGTGACTTCCTACAGGGGTCATTGTTCAGGGTTTGGCTCTCTCTTCAGGGTTCTAGAAGTCAGTTGCCGCCCAGGGCCTACCGTGGCCTGCCGCCCAGGGGCATTCCCCCCCCTCCAGATCAATGGCAGGACCCCCACTGCTAGAAGTTTCATTTCTGGTTGGTGGTGGATGCATCTTCTCTAGAGCAGCTGTTTTCAAAGTTGTACTCGAACATTAAAGCCACTGTAAGTGTTGTGGGGGTGAGGACTGGGGCCCTGATGGTGCTGCAGCAATAGCAGCGCCGCAGGAACCCAGGGGCATGAACCTGGGGGCGGAGGCCCACAGCCCCCTGCACGACCCTCCCCTTTGATGCAGTGACCTCCGTTTTGCAGTCGGAGCTCACCTCCGGTTTCAATCGCAAATCAGAAGTGAGCTCCGACTGCAAAACGGAGCTCACTGCATCAAAGAGGAAGCTCATGGAGGGGGCTGCAAGCCTCCAAGACCCCCCCCGGAAGGCTTCACAAAGACCCCAGGAATGTTTCTATGCCCCTGGGTCCCTACTGTGCCACCATAGCTGCAGTGCCATCGGGGCATCCATTCTTGGGCCACTCCCCTTAAGGGGAAATGGCCCTTTTTCACATTCCCACACATGAATCCCACTGCTCTGGAGTATGTGTACATAAACACCTTAGCATGGATACTAAATGCACCACACAGTGAGTGCCCGGCCTGGCTTTTCACACAGTGCAGATGCTGAGGTACATTTTGAACTTTGCTAGTCTTTGACCAATCTCTGGTTTAGATGGTGAGGACCTTTGAGACAGGGAACCATCTTCTCAGTACCCTTGTTTTGTAAAAGACAATCTGAAAACATTTTGCGGAAAAGTGGTATATAAAAGATTTCCTTAAAATCTTAATAATTTTACAGCACAATCCTATCCTTTCCGCCCTGCTCCCCTGCCCACTGCTGATAAATCAGGTAGCCTCTGGGGTAGCTGCAACAGGCTTTGTACATCTGCTGCAAGGGTCAGCTCAAACCCTTCTAGTGCCTGGGGCATTATGCCAAATGATGCTCTCTCCTTCACCTGGTGATGCACCAATCTCAACCCGTCTCATTTCCTGGTCAGAAAAGGAAGAGAGGGACAAAGTGGATGGGTGGAGGAGAGAAGAGAGTGGTGGGCTAGAGCATCTCTAGTACTCTCTAGTCCACTGTTTTCCTCTGCTCTACACATTCTCTTCTGCAGTCCCCTGTCTTCCTTTTCTAAGCCAAGCAGCAACAGCAGCTGAAGTGGAAGTTAATGGTCTCCTCCACACTTCCTTTTTTGCTCTGGCCCACCACTCTCCTCCAGTCTTCCTCTTTCACTCCATTCCCCTCCACTTTCTACCCATGGAGTACAACGAGAAGGAGGAGGAGGTGTGAAGGTGAGTGGGCAGATGGAGGTGGTGCCTCTCACCAATCTGCTGTTTGAGGCAACTGCCTATGAGTCAGAATCATTGATGGGCCAGTTCTGTCTGCGCCTAGAAATGAAACCAACCACTCATCTGGGGTTTTTAATCCCACGTATAAATATGGGGGGATCATTGCTCATCTACATATGCGAATCAAGTCATGGGTATGCCAGTGCTCATTTGTAAACACTTTAAACCAAATATATGCATGTCATAGTCAGAGAAAGGCCAGGGCTGGCCTTAAGCCAATGTGATCAATGTCGTCACATTGGGCGCCGCGCTTTGGGGGCCCCCACACCAACACAGCAATGATTTTAACCCCTGCTAACTGGGCAAGAGGCACTTTTTCAAGTGGTGTCCTCTTATATTTAGCAGGGGGAGAGCAATTGTCCCTCTTCACCCCAGCACAGTGTCTTTCTTGTGGCTGTTGCTGGTGGTGTTCTCCATTCTGTTAGATTGTGAGCCCTTTTGGGACAGGGAGCCAATTACCTTTAATGTTACTATTTGCCTGTAAACCGCTTTGTGAACTTTGTGTTGAAAAGCGGTATATAAATACTAGAGACTGGAGATATTGCCTGCTGCTGCAGCCAGGATCTCTGTGGGCTGTAAGTCAGCGGGGCAAGCAGAGCAGCTTCACCTTGGGCCCTCCCACCTGCCCCTGCCTCCAAACAGCCCAAAATGGGCCTCCTGGAAACAGTTGGTGGCGGCGTCATCATGTCACCACCAACTATTTCCAGGTGCCACGCTTTGAGAGCAGCACCACAAGTGCTGTTCTTGGTGAGTGGCCCCCCCCCCCGAGGAGAGAGTGTGGGGCCCCATGGGAATGTCCCACATTGGGCCCCACCTCTTCTAGAGCTGGCCCTGAGAAAGACCATTGCTCATTTTAAAAATGCAGATTTAAAAAATGTTGGATATAAGGAGTACCACTTGGTTGCAAGATTTAATATCAGCTGCAGAATCTGATTTCAATATCCTTACTCCTAGGATAGAGAACAAAAAAGATGAGGGGCTCTGAGCACGTGTTGAGTTCTTACCTACTGCCAAAGCTTTTTCCTCACACATATAGAAGCAGACTTCCAGAACAACTGCTTAGGGCTCTAGACCAGCTTGTATGCCCTGACGCCTCTCTTTTCCCCCCTCCGAAATTAAGTACTCTATGCATCTTAATCCATACATATCCAATTCAAAATGGGAAATAGGCCACTGCACATTTGCATAAGATTATTAATCCAAATGTACCTTACATTTTGGCTGAGTTCAAAAAATTAAAACCTAAGAATTTGGTATGGAGAGGGAGAGAGATCAAGCCAAGGGCTGCTAGGTTACATAATAATAATAATAATAATAATAATAATAATAATAATAATACATGTATTTATATACCGCCTTTCTTAAGATCACTAGATTTCTCTAGTGATTACAACTCAAGGCGGTTTACATAGGCAGACTTTTCATAAACCCGAAGGTTTTTACAATTTACAGAAATGTTCTGTCTTTCAAGAACTACACACATTCAGATCTTCCTTTCTGGATTTAGCCTTCTTTCTTTAGCCACCCGTCTGTCTTCTGCTGGCTGATGCTTCCCTGCTCACACCAGAGACACAGCTGACCTTCAGCACACTCCTCCTCCCACGAGGCAGCTGAAGCTCAGCTTCTAATCAGCCACAGCTGCAAGGTCTGCCGCTCTCAGAGACTTCCTGCAGTCCCGAGCTCACGACCTTGAGATCTTCAGGTGTTATCTTCGGGCAAACGGAGGCATTAACCCTCTCGGCTAAATCTTCTGCCCATTATGCTAAGTGAATTGTGGAGCAGGACCTTTCTTTGGCAGAAGCATTGTTTGTCCAGTGGGGGGGGGGTATGACCCACACTGCTACTTGCATTGGTCTCCTATCAGATTCCCTGTAGCTCAGAATATAACGGATGTTCCCTTTTGGGCAGGGCTGTGTTCCCAGCTGGTGGAAAATTTAGGACACTGATAGCCTGGCCAGCATGAGGAGACTGCAGAATACCATCTGCGCCCGAGAAAATTTCTGGGGCAAGACAGGATGAGGCTGATGGAAGTGAAGGCATACACATTTCTTTATTTCTTTCTGTAAATGACATATTTCTATTCCATCAGAGCTGCACATTTGCATTGCTAGGCCAGTGGGAGAATTGTATCTGCCACACAAGAAGCTCGCCTGGGTCTAATTCCTGACCACGCAATGGCATTTTTAGGCCCTAGTTCATGCTTTGAGTGCAGTTGCCCCAAGCTGATTACTGCAGCCTCCTGCTAAAAGTGGAACGTTGTCATTTTATGTATTTAATAAGTATTTTTCAGCAACAAAAATGTTCACAAGACTGCTGTACATTATCGATGTTTCCTTTGTTCATTTTCCATTCTTCCTCCAAATTGCTCAAGGAAGCATACACAGTCATTTTCTCCTCCTGCCCTTTGAATGTTCACAACAACCCTCTGAGGTAGGTTAAGCTTAGCAGCTCCCCCAGGGAGCTCCACGGCAGGACAGGAATTCAAATTCAAGCCTCCTAATTTAAGTCCAGCCCTCTAGTCTAGGCCCTCATTGGTAAATTACGTTGCTCCTCAATCAGATAAGCAAAGAATCAAATCCAAGCAACAGCAGTACAACTGACCTGCTTCAGGTCTGCTGCCTCAAATCAGGATAAGCTGAGAAGTCCCTTGCCTTTCCATGACTATGTGAAAAATTACAAAATCAACAACCGACAAAACATGCCAATACCCACACTGTTTCAAGTAGAGAGAAAAACCCCCACACAGAAATAGCATCATCGTGCCTTTAGTAAACAATAACAACCTATTTATGAGACGATAATTGTTTGTGAAAATGACAGCAGCAGTTTAAAAAGGAGTGTAGAACGATGTTATTGGCACTGGGGTTCCCCATCCCCACAAAGGCAGCAGCCACGTCTGCAGGGTTTTTTTGAGAGGAGAAATGGTGGACAATTAGGGGCTAGAGCCTTGGAGGGGAATGCCTTGGATTTGGTGGGAGGATATTTTTATCCCTTCTTCCTCCAAGGGCAGCCTTAATGCTAATCCTCCAGTCATTTTTATTCCCCTCCCCAAATAATAACCCTGTGAAGGAGGTGAGACTGGCTCAGTCCCTGAACGAATGACTGGCTCAATCTAAGACACCCAGTGAGCTCCATAGCTGAGCAGGGATCTGAACCCAGGTCTCCCCAGTCTTCTTTCCACTGAACAACACTGTCTTACAGCTGAGCTTTTTGGGGTTGGGTGGCAAGCCAGAAACCAGGACTCCTGGGAGCTCTGGGAGGAAGATGTACCATGGCAGAACAGAACAGGTGAGTCTGGGTCCAGGAGTCTTGAGCTGCATTCCTGAGTTAGGTTGGGAGGAAAGGCAGGTGAAGTGGATGGGTGGGTGGTTTTCACAGCCATGCCTTCCTCTACTTCATCACATGCCCATCTTCAGTGCCTCCTCCTCACACCACCTCTGTCTGTTTCTCCTACCCCTACCCCTTTTCATCTCCATCCATTGCTCCTTCCCCTCTCCCTCCTTTTCCTCCACTGCCCACCAAACCTGGGCCCCACAGGCGCCCGCCGCCTACCGCAGCCAGCATCAGACTCCTCTGCCACCTCCTGGTACCTGCATGACTACAATGCCAACGCGGCCCCCTGGAAGCATGAGTAGGATGCCTGGAATGCAGGGAATTGGTGAGTAGGCTCCCCACATTGCTCCCTCACCCCTTCCCATTATTCACTCTTGCAGTGTAGTCCAGCTTGTTGCTTGCCCACCCTGCAAATCTCACCAGCAACGTTGCAATCCACCGCCACCCCAACACCTCGAGTTACTAGCTTCATTTTGAGTAGGGGTTCTGAATGGTTAAGACTGATCACTGGAAGAAAATAGTTTGTGAAGTCATTGCATTGAGGTAAGCCATGTTTAGCTTTGACCTAAACATGCAGCAGACCTAAACGTGCAGCTAGTAGGCAGAACGAAGAGGCAGTCAAATGGTCTGCACCAGGGCTGGTCCTAGGAGCGGCAGGGCCCAATGCGGGGCATTCCCCCACAGGCTCCCCACTCCCCCTACAGCCGTGGCAAGAAGCGTGCTTGTGATGCCAAATGCAAAGTGCAGCACCCGGAAATAGTTGGCAGTGACATAATGATGTCATAGCCAACTGCTTCTGGGACGCTCATTTTGGGTTGTTTGGAGGCAGTGCCAAGTGGAACAGCCCAGTAAGCAGCCACTCCACTCGCCCCGCTGGCTTACAGGCCACAGAGATCCTGGTGGCTGCAGCAAGCAATCCACTTGCCAATACTAGAAGCAAAATTGGCTTCAGGCCGGCCCAGGTCTGCACACTTTTGGAGACAACTGGAAGGTACCACTTTTCAATGCTTTTTAAGAACACAAGACACTCCTTGCAAACAGAAAAGCAGCACAGCAAGAAGGAAGTGTCTACCTCATCTCTTTGCCTCCTGTGCTGATTATCAATGTTCAAGGAGATTTTGAAGTAGGAGAATATTGAAAAAAGTGACCACTTTTTTCAGACCATAGTACGAAATGATACAATTACTGTATTGCTCCCACCCCACCACCTCAGGGTGCTTCATCTATAGGCTAGAACTCAGAGACATCAGTGTAAGAAATGCCCTGTGTGAAGCAACATTCCTTTGAGGCCCACTCCATTCTCTCCTGGTTGCCTCGGAAAGTTTACAGCTGCAAATGTGCAAGTTCATATTATTATAATACCTGTATCATAGTTCTCTTTAAGCACAGCAGGTACTTGAATGTTTTCTTCCCTGGGGCAAATAGCTGCTTTGGGAGGAGGAAGGGCTATTCAAGAAATGGCGCGGGTTGGTTGGACCCATCCTTATTCTTGTGCTGCTTCCCAAATCAGATTGAAGTTAAAAAGGGAGGAGAGGAGCCTCAGTACAGATGATCCACATCACGTCTAGCTGAATTTCCCAGGCAGAGAGAGCAAGGCTTTAGTCCCCTGTATATCATTTTAAGGGGCCCCTTTAGGAGAAGCAAAATCGGTTAGGCAAAATAAGAAGAAAACATGCATATTTATGCAAGAGGCAGCATTCAGCTTTTTGTTCTTGATGCAAAATTTGGTTTACCGCAACACAAAAGTAGCCTTTTTTAAAAACTGCCATTCAAGTTACCATCTAGGTGACGTGTCAACTGATATGTAGGAAATACTAGTTGTGGCATTAGGACAGACATTTTATAAGAACATACGAAGATAAGCCTTGCTGGATGAGATCAACTGTCCATCTAATCCAGCGTTTCCCACAGTGGCAACCAGAAGGCTACAAACAGGGTATGAAGTGACAGCCCTCCTCTGTTGTTGCCCCTCAGCAACTGGTATTCACTGGCTCTGAATAGCACCTGTGGCCATGGAGATTCTGCATAGCCATCACAACAGCCATTGATATATCCCAGTAGCGTTCCTAGGGGGGATCAACAGGGACAAATACTTCTGGACACCAAGCAGGGGGGGACGGACGGACAGTAAAATCACTTCCCCCCACAGTTGGTGATCTGGTGTTGCGCCCCCCCCCCCAATGTTCCTGGGGCTACCTGCCAGAGTTCTCCCTCTCCTTTCTGCTTTAAAAGTGGAGGAGAGGGTGGGTGGCCGGAAAAAAGAGAGCACTGCAGACTTAGGATGTCTTTGTAAAATTTGCTTTGCTGACAACTATAAAATCAGAGCAAGTAGAAGTGAACAGGCACTCCCAAGGCAAAAGATTCGCTGAGAACGCTTGGGCAGTCCCCTAGGCTGGCTGCACTCACAGTTTCAGCTAATTTCCACTAGAAACTCTCAGCCTCTGCCTAACAATGGATGTAACAATGTAATGCTGACATGTTGGCAGGCCCAGTATTGTTTTATTCGTGTGTATGGCACTTTTAAAAGTCATAGAACCCACCCCCAAAAAAAGACCTTGGTCCCAAGGAACCTATCATCTAAATTTTGACTGTGGGGATACGGCAAAGACCAAAAGGGAGAGGCAAGTTCAAGAAAGGATGAATGCAGGCAAATTCTTGGGCATGCAATGTAGAAATATATATTAGTTCCAGACTTGAGTGGGACAGTCTCTAAATGTACACAGTACATAAAAGAGCACCCTTAGTTTCAGATGGGGATGAGAACTCAGAGGTTAAACCAGGCTGCTCTCCAAACCCTCCAGATTCTGCTTGCTTTGGGAGGCCCTTTCCATATTTATTCCTCCTTCCCTCTTATATATAGATATATATGTATATCAATCTGTACATACATGGCCTCACTCCCCCACCTCAGTGTCTCATGTGCTTGTGGCTTTATTTCATATTCTCTGTTTTCATTTTCAGGGCAAATATTGCGCCTGTCCAAGTCAGGGAACACGATGGGGGCCCTTAATGTCTCCAGAGCTGACAGTGCCGACAGGGACACCCTGGTTGGAAGTGGGGACAGGAGAGGAGAGGAGCTGTCCTCCAGAGGACATACAAGGAAGGAAAGAATATTGGAATAAGGACTGGAAAAGGGGCATAATTGGGGGACTAAATTGGGATTATATGGGACGCATTTGGGGAATTGATTTGTCGTTGGGATGCAACCACACAAAGATGGAAGAATGTGGAAGTGGATAACTAGAGTGGTTTATAGGGATATGTGGTGTTTAGCATAAAGGAAGACTGAACAGCACAAAGACCTTTCCCATTCCTGGTTGGGGGCTGGGCTCCTTTCGTGTTCTCCCAAAAGATGGGCTGCATCAATATTTGATTCCAATTAATGCCCCATTTCATACGTCTTGTAGGGTCCACCCTGTATTCTCGTAACGCCCCGACCGCGTGAGCCAGGTACGTAACACGCTCCACACATATCAGCCTTGTTATGCACTCCTGGGGGGTGGGAGACACCCTCATTTTTGACAGGCAGCTGGGAGCAGGCGTTTGGATAAGGCCAGTCTCTCCTTGGCTTTACCCCAACATCTGACGCATGGGGCTTGGATGGGGGGAGGAGAAGGCCAGGAAGATACCATTGCAGATAAGCCTGTCTGCTCATATATTCCTGTGTTAGGCATTTATGGCCTGAAATAAGCAAAAGCATGAACAGGGGCAGAGCTGCTATGCCTGGTCACTCATATGTACCTTACCATAGGCAACCAGATGACTAATTTTAAGACTATCTTAGATGTTTCCTAGGATTGGTGACATCCTTCTCCATTCCCAACCATCTTGGTCCCTAGTAAAGCTGCCATCCAACCAGGCTGGAGTGAAAAAGCCAGCTGTGCAAATTCGATGGGTGCACTCCTTTCCCTGTTTGGTACATTCCAATTTTCCTCCCTGTGCAAAGAAGTCACAAGCCTCATTCTTGTTTCATGTGCAAATTGTTCTGCACAGGGAATTGAGGCCTATGCACCTCAGGTTTTTTTTGCACATGCAAAGTTTCTTGCAAGTGCAAAGGAGATGCACCTTGCTCTGGTTGCAGAAGCAAATTGTGTGCATGCGTTTTTGTGTATGTGTGTGTGGGTGTGGGTGAATATATATGGAATGGATTCGTGTGAAACTACTGATACGGCACCCGGAGACACATTCAATTGTTGTTGCATGCCAGAGAAGCTCTGCAAGCATCTCGCTCTCCAAAAGCACATGCAAAACCTCGATGAGCAAATGAAAGGAAATGCGATGAGCAAAATAAACGTGCTTGCCCACCTGCATTGTACCTGGTTGCCTGTTTGCAGGTGAACCTGTTTCTGCACATGTTAATGGGGTGAATGTGCAACCTACTGCTGGTTTGCACATGATTAAAAAGACTTGCATGTGCAAAGAGAGAAACTTCTTGCTTCTAAATTTCACTTCGTGCAAGTGATTTTTGTGCGGGAAATTTCATTTTGCGTTAAGTGATGCTTAGAACATGCACATTTCCCCGATACATGTGCTGCTTGTGCAGTTTAAAGACCTGGAAGCACAGGGAATGTTCACTGCACAGGCCAATTTCTTTTTTCCCCCTTTTGTGTGCAAATAGAAGGTAAGCGTGTACTAACTAGTGCAAAAATAGGAACCTTTCTGGTGCACACAAAGGAGGTGAGTGTTGCTCTTTTGCTGCTTGCACACAGGCTGTCCTGCTTAGCATTTCCAGCATCCTGTGACCAGGTCTCCATGTCTTTCTTTGTCCCCAGCTCTGATTACCGCCTGAGATTGGCTGGGCATGTGAACTCCAGCGCCTCCCGGAGGCAGGTCAGCCCTGCTTAATGCTTTCAATCCAACTCAGTGTATTGTTGCTTTTGATCCTGGGGTGGGCTGGCTGCTTCGTGGATGGGAACGAAGGCCTCAGGGCATCACAGTCTGCATAGCAAGGTCCAGTTTCTTCAACTTGTTCAGAGGCAAGAGTCGAGATGATGACTCCTGGCTGTTCATGCAGAGACGCTTTAGGAAATGTGGATGTGCAGCTGCCTGTGGGGTGCGGCATCTCTGTCACATAGACATTAACGTTTATCAGGTCTGTCTCAGAGGCAGATCAGGTTGTGAGATTTCTGTGGGTTGAGAAACTGGACCTTGTACTGCGATAGGCTTCGTGCAATATTCTGGTGGAAAGCAAGTGTGCCTGTTTTACACAGTACCAATATTCAGTAACATGCTGCTATTCTGATAAATAAAAGCATGTTGAAAACACATGATACATGTGATGTCTTGTTATCTGCACGCATAACAGTCAACATTACATGGTGTGTAGTATGCCACATGAGCCAACACAAAGCATGCTGGCATATGTGGCAGCATGCTTTCTGTGTGCATGTTATGGAACATACTTTCAGACATGCTACTCCAATATTCAACTTGCCACAGAAATACATCACATATATAATGCCACAAACAAGCAAGTGCTGCATTCAACAAGCTGTAAATGTAGAACACGAGTTGACTTGAAATTCACATGAAATTCACGTATATCCCAAATAAAACTCTTCCACATTTTGCTCTGAACCTCACTGCATTTCTGACTCATGTAGTGACATACTAACCACACATATTAAAGCCATTTTGATGGTCAGCTCCACAGCCATTATAGTGTTTGGCACATGATGCCAAACTGTAATGATGTTAGTCACATGCATCATATGCTGCATCGGAGTACGTTATTTTTATGTCGTGCTGTATCGCACAACACACTGGTTGCAAGCAAAATACTTCCAAGCAATCTTATACTCAAATGCCTATAGAAATCCTGCTCTCTACACGCCCAATATGTAATATACCTAGTGGGACATTTCTGCACAGCACACACATTTAATACATAATTCATGCTACCAATACATGCAGACCACTTTGACCTACAGTCCCACACCCGCAAGTGTGATTGCACATTGCTCAGCTGCAAGGCATCTCTCATGGCATTTTACTTCAGCACATGCGATGACATGACATGGACATATAGTAATTATTCATGTTTCTTTACAAGGTTTATACCCAATTTTCTTTGCAGAGATTTAGAGCGCAGTCCTAAACTGGAGTTAGACTGTTAGGCTGGCAAAGTTTGGCCATCACATAGGCCACCATAAAGTATGTTTGGACCACTCTTGGAGTCAGAGAGGCCAGCACACAGACATGCACCACCCTCCCTGACTCCAAGAATGGCCCAAACACACTTTATGGTGGCCCTTGTGCTGGCCAAACTTTGCTGGCCAAACTCCAGATTAGGATTGCACTCTCAGTATGGAGCATATACACTGTAACCCACAATACCTGACTATGAGCATACTACATGTAGTGATAACATTCTGCGCATCAGGTGCCATATGCACAGCTATCAGGCATTTTCCACACAGTGTTTGTCACTTGGCACACCTGATGTAATAAATATGGATGTAACTGGTCATTACCCAATCATAAGATGCTAAAGTGCCATGTTTCTCCTCATTTGACCTCTTATAGGAAGGCTTCAAGCTGAATGTATGTTTTTTGCTTTATTGCATGCCCAGCTTTATCGTACACATATCTGTGGGTGTACGAAGGGTGATACTAACAAGGATTTTCCTCTTCTAGAAAAATAAAGGAGTGATGTGGGGAAGGAATTGGGGGCGGGAATTGGAGGGAATGGCCTTACTGAAGCCAGCCTTGGATTTCTATGGGGATGAGAAACTGCAGGGAAAGAGTAGAGTAACTTCTCCAGCCACTTTTGATGTAGAAAGATTACCTGCTGCACTAGTCTTGTGGGTTTTGTGTGTGTGTGTGTGTGGGATCATTCAGTTGATCCCTCATCTGCCTCCTGAAGTGGTACAAAAGCAAGAGAATTTACCACACACTGTTTTTCTAAATTTTTTTAGAGAAACCCTTAATAATTCTTGCAACAATCCTGTAAGGTAAGCAGACATTTTTATTGTTATCACCCCCATATTACAGACTGGGAAGAGATAGTGACATGCCGAAGTGGCCTTGCTCAGCGAGTTCTATCCCAGCTTACAGCACAATCCTATGCATGTGTACTCAGAAGTGAGTCCCAGTGTGTTCAGTGGGGCTTACTCCTAAGAAAGTGTGTATAGGATTGCAGCCGGCAAGTCCAACCCTAAGTAAATTCCCCTGCACCAATGCGGTGGTGCTGGTACGAGCTACAGGGGAATGCTGGCTGCTGGAGCTCTCCTCAGGTAAGGGGACACAGCTGCAACAGGTCGCCTTGGACCCGCACCAACGATATTGCTGGGGCAGGTCTGTGTTGATCTGTGTCAGCAGATCACGCCCGGGAAGGGGGATAGGACACAGTGCAAGCAGGTGCTGCTAATCTCGCCCCCTTCTGGGCCCGATCCACACCCCGCCCTTGTGTAGGTCTTCTCCCCAGCCTTCACCACAAAGCGCTTTATGGCGATTCTGTGACAGAACAAAGGGCCCTGCGCAGGGACTATTTTTATGTAAATGAAACTCTATCTGCAACCTATGAAATGGTACAGCCAGTGGTGTCATCCAAATGATTTAGGAACAGGTACTCACTTTTGATTGGCACTTGTCGGGGTCTGCCCGCCGGAAGTGATGTCATAAGCCGGAAGTGATGTCATGATGCCGCCACTACCACGCTGCCTGCCTGCCTGCCTCCTCACAGAAAGTGCAGGCAACAGCTGCGGGCGTGCAGTACGCATGCGCAGCTGCTGAGCCAACCAGCCGACGGGGCCAGCTTCGAGTGGGCAGGGCCAGCTCAACTTCTAGGAACCGGTACACACGTAGTGGTGCGTAGTGGGTGCATGACATCACTGGGTACAGCCCAGCCACAAATAAAACATGAGGATTCTGCTGGGTTGCTTTTGCTCCAGCTGCTAGACAATCTCATCCTATACTACTTAACATTTGTATAGTGCTTTAAAAAAAAAAAAACTACACTCCAGAATTCTGCATATTTCTTTGAATTGCAAGCGCTCTTTATGTCATACTTCCATAACATTCAAATTCAGCCATCAGGGTCACTTGGCTATCCTGGCACCAGTCACTCTTTCGCTCTCACAGCCTAACCTACCTCACAGGGTTGTTGCGAGGATAAAAGGGGGAGGGCTTCATAAGTGGAGCAATTAAAATGTAATACAGTACATTAAAGAAAAACAGCAACATGAGCTATGGAGTTACAGTATTAGGCTAGTTGATCAGAGTGGATTAATTGGAGAGCCCACAATTCCCCCCCCCAGTTCCTGGATGTCTGTGATTAAAAGTCAGGAATCAGTCATTTCTAATTAAAATTTGGGCCACTAGCTAAAGTCAGGACATAGGGTGGGGATGCTGCTAAAGGTTTCTTTCTGAACTCATTGGTCAGCCTCGCCTGCTCAATGCACTTGCTGCTTCTGATGGCAGAAGGCAGCCCCATCTCAGGTGGAGTATTCTCTCCTGTAGTGCTATACACAACCACGTAAGTGAAGGATACTCGCTGGATCATGTCAGCAGCCACAGAGCAGCAGGGAAATATGAACAGGCAATGTTAGTGGGATGGAGAGAGAGGGGAGACGGAGGGTTTAGGTGGGTCTGACAAAGGGAAAGATTTGAGCCACTGAAAGCATCTAATCACCCTACCTCCTATTATGAAACATTTCAGAGAATCAACAACATTTTATTAGAACGGTTATTGTAGATAAATGTTTTCAGATTCAGCATGGAAGGTCAAGGCTGAGATTGGTGGCGGAAGATGGCTCTGATGGGAGGGGTGGGGGTTGATGGTGTCTGGTGGCTTGCGAAGCAGTCAGTCAGGATTGTGCATGGTGAGCAAGAGCCTATTTTGTGCTTGAGGGACAAGGTGCTCAGACTGACCCGAGTGGGCAGCTTTTACGGAGCCAGGCAAAAGAACCCTGTTGGCCTTTTGTGTCACTTGACACCTGCTAAGTTCTAACCTCTGGCCATCTGTGATGGGAATGGTGGGGAAGGAGCCTCATAGACTAGTAGCATCACATAAGCTTTGCATGCAGAAGGTGCAAGATCAGTTCCTGGCATTTCCACTTTAAACTATCTCAGGATTAACTATTTCCCAGGATTGGGAAAGACCTCTGCTGCAGACCCTGGAGATCAGTTGGTGGCCTGAGCACACCATATTGTAGTAGATAGTCCAGTAGTCTGACTCTAGGTAGGGCAAGAAGCTCAGCAAAGAGTTGCTGTCTCCTCTAGCCAGCTACTGTGGTGGTAGGCTGTAGCTCCTCAAGACAAGTTGCTTGGTTTCCTCTTGCCTTGCTCACCCCTTTCATGTTTCTCTTCCTCCTTCCTCACAGTGCTCCCAACAGGCTACGAGAAGTCCCACAGCCTGAACAGCATTGCTGGACTGCGCCTGTCTCCGGCGCCCACTCCCTTCGGCTCGCCGGGTTCCATTCGACGTCCCCGCTCGCCCATCCCTTCCATCCTGTAGACACGCGCCAGGGATGCTTGGGGTTAGCTTGTATGTTTGTTTCTTTTTTAAAAAAATTAGAAGAAAAAGAAAAAAAAAAACATGGTAATGCCAAAAAAAAATTTTAAGAAGGAAAAGGGAAAAATGAAAAAGCAGCCAAATGCACTGGAAGAACAAATGAAACGCAGGAGGCATCTCAGAGGTGGTGTTGCACTAAAGTTTGCACTTTCCGGAGTGTCCATGAGAATCCCAAGGCTTGAAGCCTCCTGTCCCTGTGGCTGTGCGTCAAGAGTGGGGCTTAAGAGTTTATTGGGGGGAGGGGGTGTGAGGAGGTCTGGCTTGCTCTGAAAATCCAAATACTCCAACAAGGAGGAGGCGGAGGTCAGTGAAAGATGGATGCTGTGGGAAGGGGCCTAAAGCCCTCCTGCCTGGGCTACCTGCACTTCTCCCCCTCTTCAACCTCACCAGACTGCACGTTATTTCTCTGGCCCTATCTTTGCGCTTTCTCTCTCTCCGTTTAACGCTCTTTCCCTTTTCACCATCTTACTCAGGACTGTAACGAGCCATAGAGCTTAGTGATAAACCTCCTTGGATTTTTTTTCCTTTCATCAATTATTTTTCTCTCTATCTACATACTATAATCTACGTTGAGTCCATTTATCCATTTCTCTTTAATCTGTTTGCATGCCTAACTTTTCCCATAAAATATCCCTCCATTCCGTAGATGTCTGTTTGGTCTATCTGTATCTCTCCCTTTCTCTCTGTATTTACTTAACAAGCTATTCTGGTTCTTTGAACACATGGACACTCCATGGTCTCCCTGGGGAAGGCCACCCCACCCATCTGCCTTGGGCCTTCTGTCTTTCCTTGGAAATGTTCTTCTCTTTTGTGCATGGATCTTCCATCAATCACAAGCAATAAGGTCAAGCGCTCCCTTCTGCCTGGATGCATGATAACAACTTTCCTATTATGTAGATATTCCAAGAACAATCAAGTTCCTACAAATGAAGCAGCTGAGAGCAGGTGTAGAGAACAGAATGGGGTTGGGGAGCAGGAGATTCCAGCATCTGACTGCATCGGAAGGAGAAAGCTTAGAGACCCAGGCTTCTTCCTTCGCCTCTCTCTCTCTCCCCCTTCCTTTCTTCTGTTTTGTTCCCATTTTCCTTTTTCAGCACACAGAAAACAACATTGGAGCATCCCTTGTTGAAATGGGTGCTTTCACTGTGATTCTCCCCTCCCTGTTTCCATCCAGAATTGGGATGGAATTTTGATCTGATTGCAAAAAAAAAGGGAAAGAAACAAAGAGACTTAACATACAAACAAAAATGAAATGCAGGAAAAAAAAAATTAAACCTATTTTTCAGCAGAAAAAAATATAGAACAACAGGATCAGAACAATAGCCGGCGACCACATGGGGAAGATAACCTCCCCCAAACTTCTCCTGGAACAGCAGAGACTGGGACGAGCTATTGAGCAGCAGAATACAGGACACCTTATTTTTCAAAGCAACGATGCTGAGACAAATGACATGAAAGCATAAGGAATAGCGCCGCCGAACTACACTATTTAGAGTCTGCATTTTCCAAGCCAGCATGTATTTGCATGTGATACTGTAAGCGACAATATTTAATGTTATATGCAAAAACAAAAGAAAAAATGACAAAAAAAACTTTAAAAAGAAAGGTATATTTTCCTTCTGGACTTGCAATCCCCTGCAACAACAAAAATCACCAAATTTAGCCAGTATCCCATCCCCTGTTCCCATCCCGCAAGGGGGTTGGAAGCACCGCACATTCTAGGAGCTTGGTGAATTCTAAAGGGCTTTTTCCTTCCCTGGGAATGGGGTCATAGATGGCTAAGATGCTGGCAGAGAGAGCTCTCTGTGTCATAGCAAAATCCAATAGCCTCCTGTGGTAACAAATGTTCAGAAAATTTAAACACAGTGGGGAGGAGGACAGTGCACATGCTACCAACTCACATGGTGTTCTCCAGAAAAGGACAGTCATGAGGCAGCAAGATTGGGGTTCTCTTATGTGGATGTTCCAAGAATGATTTGGAGAGGAGTACAAAAGTCAGTGATTTTGAAGGGTGGCCAAACATATACCAGACTGGAAACAGAAAGTGACTGTCTTGAAGTCTGTCTGTACATGGCGGCGTCACTTCTAGTTGATGTAGTTCAAGGAAGAAATTCTGTTTCATCAGAGAGGGTGCAATACAAACTGAAGCATTTACTTTGTACTCTTATCAGGAGGCGGCAAGTCTTGAGTCTTAACTTTCATTAAAAACTGTTTTCCCAGCAATTAGAAGTTGTAGAAATGGGGGGGGGGGAAGAACCCAAATGCTTTAAAAGTATGGAACCAATCTGATTTATTCTTTCTTTTTAAATGAATGATAAAGTTTGCAGATTTGCACAGATCCAACTTTTTGACAAAAGCACCTTCAAAGAATGCAAAACCTAAAGTTTTGTAAGGCTCAGGAACTGAAGGATGAACTGTTGAAAGTACATTGATTTCTTACAATTTTTAAAGAGAATTCTTAAAAGCTAAGGTGTATAGAAGCTGTTGTAAGGAACTGGTTGAGCAAATGATGAACGTCACTGATAGACAAAGTGCCTCTTTGGCAGCAAAACTGTCTTGTGTGTTGTCTGAAAGTTGAGTTACTGGGGAAGAATTATGCATGGCCTGTTAAGTTTGATATGTAAAGTGGCAGTACTCATTCCATAACAGTCTAACTATGTATCTATTTAGGTCAAATTCTCATGAGCAGCTGAAATGATAGTTATCTAATAGTCATTATATGTTGATCTTTTTGCCTCTTGTTGGACAATTTCGTGTTCACGTGATAAAAGCTCTTTAATGGCTGACGTGCAGTAGCCAGGATTGCACAAAACCAAGGCATCACACAATTGTGATATACCAGCTGGAAGGCCCTGTTAGGCCCTCTTAGGCATCATTTCTATTCATGTTAGGTCTGTGAATGCAGCTAAACTCATTACATAGTTGGCAGCATCTGATTGGCTTTTTAGCCTCACGTGGCACAGGGCTGGTTATGTCAATTAAATGTTGACCTTAAAGGTCATAAATATTTGATTGTCATTAAACTTACAAAACACTAGTAACTGCATGTCATTGCAGTGGCTGTATGGATCAGCTCTCAGAGAGCTACTTAGAAGTAGTAAGAAACCAAGAAACATCTTGGATGTTTCTTAGAAGCAGTTCCCTTCTCTTTGCAAGTTTGATCAAACATGCTATGTATTCGTTTAAATTTTTTTCTACCCCATTTTTCAGTCCCTCCAAATGAACCCCTCCCCAAGGTGCCTAGCACAGAAAAATTAAAATTATAATACAGTTGTCAACATTAAAAGAAAAAAGAGTAGCACATAAAGCAACCTAGTTTATATAATATATAGCTTATAACATCCAGTACATACTTCATTTCATACTTCAACTGGGAGCAAACTCGTTTCCTCTAATACAGGCTTTATAAAGCCATCCGAGACAAGTGATTGAACCTAATTTTTTGTCCCGAAGAAGGAGATACCCATAGTTAACCTTTAAGAGAGAAAAAGAAACAGAGAGCATGGTCAAAGCAAAGATTCTGCTATAATTGTTACGAATAATTGTTAGATTCTGCAACTTTTTATCTTTTTAAATGCTCATTGAGCAAAGGAGTCAGCAAAGGAGCTTCTGAGATTGATTTTTTTGGTGAGGGAATTCAGTAAACATGAGATACAGTGGCAATTATGTTAACTCTGTAACAGGCATATCTATGTGACAAATTGTATATTGATTTTATACCAGTTTATCTCTCCTGGCTCCTTCCCGCTCACAGAGAATCATATTCATAGGGATTATAATTTAATGGGAGAGGGTTGAAAATTCTGTGTTAGTAATCCGTACAAATCTCCTTGTTGCGTAGGACTAGATTTCTTATTGTTTCCTTGGGAGAAGTAATGACCAGTAAACCAGTTTAGATATGCTCTAAAAATTCAGTTGCCAACAGGGCAATTGCCATTTTCTTGATTGAAATCACCTAGCACAAAATCAGTTCCAAAAACTCCTCTATATGAGAATGAATCAAAGTAGATGCAACCTTTGTTGCCATCAAAATGTTGTCATCTCAACAGTTGGCACAGTTTTACAAGTTTCTAACAAACACAGTGCAATATTTAATCCGGTTTCTTGGTTATGCAGGGTGTTTGTGAAAAGATTTGTGGACAAATGACAAAACACAGACTCATGTAACGCAATATGTTGGTGTTAAGGGCATTCATTGTGATTCCGTTGCTCTTTTCTTAATAGTGAGGGTTTTGCTGTGTTGATTATGTTTATGATTTGCTAGCCTAGAGATAGTTTACTTAGTATCGGCAACATAAGTTATCCTTCTACCATTAAATATTCTTTAAGTGGCATTTCTCCAGGTAGGGTGGAAATTCTATTAAAATGGGGGACTTTTCCCCAGGTAAATGTGTGGCAGATCAGGATTATATAATCTCATTTTGTGGCCCTTGAGTTTGGGTTTGGTATTGACCAAGTCTCACCTTATCTCTCTGGCAGCATGTAGTCAGTACTTCAGCATCACAGAAAATGTTACACCAATGCAATGTTGACTTTAAAGGCCTTGCTGCCCTCCTTCTAGCAGACAGCAACAACGTAAGGCCTAGTTCAGACTGCAAGTAAGGGCTCATATGATTAAATGTTCAGCCAAAAAAAGTGTCCATATGTCAAACTTCATTTTGGAGAGGAGAGCTCTAGCTAAGGCTTCTCCCTGACATACTGGTTTTCTACATGCAGCGATTTTGTTTTGATGGAGGAGCATTCAGTCATGTGTTTTGCTGCCAGCACTCTTGATGGTATAACCATGGTGAAAAAGAAGCTTCAGACTTCTGAAGGACCACTGATTTCACTCAGTGACCTTACCAATCTCACCGCACAATCCTATAACTCTTTCCTGGGAGTAAATCCCATTGAATACAATGGGACTTCTCTGAGTAAGCCAGTCTAGGGTTGAGGTCAGCAATCAGGGCCCATATAAAAAGGGAATGAGGCATGTTGGGTTAGTGTCTGAACTTGCACTGGCTAACATGGTCTCCTAGTGATGCTGGTGCCACTTTACACCTTTTAGCCTAGGTTGTTCGTAGTTTACAACCTCCATAGGAGTGGATTTGGTCTCTTTAGTTGCTGATCTTTTTTTTTCTAAGTTTTGATATTGTTTAAACTTCACTGAGGGAAAGAACTTTATGTCTGATTCCAACCTAACAGGGTTCCAACCTAACAGGCGGCCGAATCCTGAGCTGCCTGGGCCACCGTGGCTACCACAGCATCCAGCAGCAGCCAAGTAGCCGCTGGAGGCACCTCATGTTCATGTTCATTCCCTTCCCTTGCAGTAAGGGTACAGGGAGGGCAATGGGTCTTTTTTGCCAACAGAGAGGTGAGGGCGTCCGTGACGGGCTGCGTGGCCGGTCCCACCTCCCGCCCAGTTATGCCCTCCCATCCCGCCCAGAATCGGCGCAACACCGGTGAGGGTTAAACTCACCGGCCGCCAGCATCACGTTGCCGCCTCTGGGCACACAGGGCCAGCGCTGGAGGTAGGGGCTTACCACCGGTGCCAGAGGTGCCTTGTGGCACCTTTATGACAGCAGCCTGGGCAGTATGCTTGTACCGCCCACCCTAAGCCTGATCATATGTGAAGGTGAAGAATTTGTACCCTGTGTTACAAGTACAGTCTTGAGTGCAGAATAGTTCCTTGCATTCATGAAAGCACATCTGCTGACCTGCAGGGTTGGGTACTTTTAGCTATTCTGCTCTGAAACACATTTTTTCCTCCATTTACATTTTCATAAGAGCTTTCTGCACCCCTACAAAACCATCCAATGGCCCATAACACCTACTTGGGAATGCCCCCATCTCACACACTATGCAAATGTTTCTCCACTTCAGTGGAGGCCCACAGAATCCCCATTTCCACACACCTCCAGAAGAATCCCATCCAACCTCAACCCTATCACTCTCCTTCCCAGGTAATGGAAGCTCTTTATGCAATGATTCCTATGCAAAAAAAATCTGGCTAGATTAAGGACAGTGATTGGGGGTCTCTCTCCTCTAGCAAAACTGGGTGTAGGGGAAGTTGATTAATGCAAGCTCCTGTGTGTGACCCCCGCCCCTCTTTGCGGTGCATTCTCTTCCTACCCACTTCTGGGCTGGGAACATGGGGGGGCAGTTGTTAAGTTGGTCATATTGACCAAGATTTCTCTTTGAAGGGCACACAGAGTCCCATGATAAGTTGATGAAGTGTCCTGGCATGTAGCTGAGACTGAGGGGGTGTGGATGTATTTATGAGAAGGGGCTAAGGCTGCAACCCTATGAATGCTTACCAGGGAGCAAGTTAGTTGGGACGTAATTCTGCGTAATCATCCATAGGACTGGACTGTAAAGTTAGTCCCCTTTGATCTGGCTGCCTTCTACCTTTTTGGATCCTCTAAACAAACAAAAAGACATATTGGTGTTAACGCATATTCCAGCAGCAGTCTGCCTTCACTACCAATTGTGATAACTATATCTTTTCTACAAATGACTCCCCACCCCCACTTTAAAAGTTATATGCAGGAGGGGGACATGACAGAGACACCTTGGGACTTCTGCTGTGCTGCCTTTCTGCACTTTAAATTCTGCCCCCTCCCCGACCCACCTATCAGGGTTAATGGGCAATTTCATTTCACAACATTTTTTTTCAGCAGTTGTAATTCCTTTTTTTTTTTATTTGGTTTAGTTTGGTTTGGCTAGTTTGTTAGAGCTGATCTACACATTGAGCAGTGGAATCACATGGTGTAGTTCTCCTGACGGTACCACTTCAGAACGCAGAGGGGTGTGTGCATGTGCTTGTAAATAATCACTTGTTTCCTCCCTTAGGTTGAGCAAAAATTACCTCCAGATGGGCAAACAAGGTCATTCTGGAAATTGCATAGGTTCTTTGTTGTTGTTTTTTCCAGGCTGTGAATTACTTACATTAGGATGTGTAACCATATGGGATAATTCTGAGTTTGCTTTGAATTTGAATGCTTTCCCAGATCAAAAAGTGCATGCATGTAGAAAACGAACATGTCAGGGAAAAGTCTAGATAAACTTCCTCTTTGACATACTAACTTTCCATAGGTGGGGATTTTGCTTTGTAACAAGAGTCTATATTCAGTCAAGCATTCTAAAACTGTATCATCATGCCCACCTGCATTCTGAAGTTGTACAATCCCAGATGAACTGTACCGTGTGCTTTTGACAAACATGCAACTTGGCTCTGCAAAAGATTGAGAGAACGTAACAGCATCTGTATCAAACTGTATCACGGTATAACACATGATGTTGTTGTTTGCTTGCTTGCTTGCTTGCTTTTCTTTGCAGTATTTCTTTCCCTGCTCAGAAGAAGAAAAATAATTTTTCTGTGAAAAATTATGACAGCAACCCAAATGTTGCTTTCACATGCAGGATGAGTTTTAGTAGATTTACAGTTCAATCCTATGCATATCTACTCAGAAGTCCCATTGAGCTCAGTGGAGCTTACTCCCAGGAAAGTGTGCATAGGATTACAGCCTTATTTTTACTTTTTTCTTTGTCTTTGGTTTTTCCAGAGAAATCATTAGATGCTTACATGGCAATAGAAATAGGTTTGTCTTGATAATATGTTTATTTTATTATGAAAAAAGTTTGGTTGCTGAATTAATTTTGTGCAATATCCTTTTGTTGCCAAAAAGTGAAAATGATTGCATTTTTAGCAAATGATTTATTTCCATGCATTTCAGTTGCCAAAAATGTAATAAAGAATGTGTTATTTGTTTTTTTAAAACAAACTATTCAGAGTATGGGAAAAATTAATACAAATGTTTTTATTAAAATATTTCAAAGATTGCTAAATGTCATTTTCCATATAGAGAATGCTACCCGCATTCATTTTTACTTATAAAATCCAAAATGCTGACATGGTTTTTCAAAATTTTAAGCTTTCCAAACCTTTCTCCAAAATTAAAATACAACTACTTATATGTAAATTCTGGCTCAGTCAGGATACTTTAAAACGTTGAAATGTGTTAATTTTCCCATTATCCAAGTGCAAGAGAATAAGTGTTTAAAAAAAAAAAAAAAAAAACTTTGCATACGAAAACATCCTCCAAAATATGGAGGTTTGGGACAATGTCTGTAGGTTTTGAACACTCTTCTACTAATTTAAAAGTAAGTTTCATTGTGGTTTTTTTGATTCAAGCCAGAAGGAGACATTACATAGAAAATCCCAGGAATTCAGGAAGAGTATTGGTAATCAGGTTTGATGGGTGGGTGGGTGACCACTGGGCACAAGCTGAGGGTAGTATGATTTGTGATTTTAACATATAATGTCCAGCTCAACAAAGACTATGGGGTTTGAGTGTTTTGAAAGGATATATCTTATTTTTGCATCCCAGGCTTTAAGTGGGGGACGTCTGTATGGTGTGCTTATGTGTGTGTCTGTCTGTGTCCGCACACGTGCACTTTTTTATGTGGCCTGGTAGGTTTGTTTTAAAATAGTGGGGCAAACATGAAACAGAGGGGAACTGGAGGAGGGGCTCTAGAACTGTGTCCTCACAAGGTAAAGCCCCAGAAACCATTTTCAAGATCAAAGCACAGGTCTGCAACATAAGAAATAATAAGTAGTACTTCTGAGTATGTACACAGTGCCTTTCCTTCACCACTAACAAGTACCCATAATCATACATCTTGGATAAAGGAGCAGAGTTTCTGAGTTGTGAGCTGTAGCTTCCAGGCAGGTGTGAGTAAGATCCATCACTTTCTATTTTAGAAAATAAGCTGTGCATACTTATCTGCAGGATGGCATACAGATATGCCTTGATGCAAATGAGTTTGTATGTGAACACAAACAAGTAGGAGAGTCACAGTCTAAGGGCTTAAGCAATACGTAATGGAGAAAATGTCTCCAGGGAGGCATACTACCTTATTCAGAGAATTTAGAAGCATGGGAGCTTGTGGTGATTCATTGGCAAAAATGAGCATCCAGAACATGTTCAGAGGCACATTTTTTTCTAGACAGCATCTACAAGAGAAAAGAACAACACTCCAGCTACGCTGTTATAGAAGAGCAAGTTCTAAAGCATAATATTCAAATGCTCCAAGCCCAATAGGAGCAGATTCAGTGGAAGCACTCAGTGCTTGTGTGTGTGTGTATTTGTTCTTTTTTCCTTGAAGAGGTGTAGTTTACAGATGCAACAGACGGAGGTAGTGGAATGCCTTTTTTAAAAAAAAATCCTTAAAACCCTTGAAAATACTAATGGAGCCACCTCCCTGCTGTGCTATGTTTCAATTTGCAGGGAGTTGTTGTTGTTTTAACACCTTGGAGCGTTCAAAAGCGGTGTGGATCCCCTGTAGCCTACTACTTCAAAACAGTATCACTTTTATCATTCCCACCTCAATCTGCAGCATGTGTAGACCAAGCCTGAGCTTCATGCTCATGTCAGCAATGTGGATGCAGTTGTGAGGCATAACTGTAGACTTATATGTGCTTTGCCCCAAGGATGGATAGAGCAGAAGGTTGTTGAGAATCTGCCTGTGCAAATCTGAATCTCTTCATATGTTTTTGCTCAAATTTGTTCACCCGTGAACATTATTTTGTGGTCAGGTTCTGCTACGCACATACTGTGCCATTTGTAATCATTGCCCACATCGTGTGCACCAGAGCTGGTGTAGTTTTATGTTCACTGTATAGTAGTAGGCAGAGGCAGAGTAGTAGGCCCAGCCATTATGAGGCAGTATGAGGCACAAAGTCTGAATGCCCCCCCCTTCCACAACCTGTAAAAATATCAAAGCAATTGACAATTTGCTGGTCTTTAATGGTACCCTGAAATGTGCTGCTCAAGACAAGCCTCCACACCTTGTCTAATAGTCACAGGGAGAAGCAGCTGCTATAGGGCTGAAGCATGACATGCAAATCACTACATCTAATCCCATGTTGGTCTTGCAAGAACAGACCATTTCATGTGATAATGTTTTAGGATAGAAGTGGCCTTCCAATTCTCTTCATCAGGCTTAACTGGACCAATCCTTCCATTTTACCTGATGGGTACAACACCCCATGATTAAACAGAAGCCTGGCTGGTAAAAGGCAGTTCATTAGCTGGCCCAAACATTAGCTCAAATATGAACAAGCCTTGTGTCTGTATGCCTGTTCATGACTGTATGCCTGTGGGCGCAATCCTAAACTGAGTTAGGCTGGCATAAACTAAGCCAGCAAAGTTTGGCCAGCGCAAGGGACACCGTAAAGTATGTTTGGACCACACTGGGAGTCAGACGTGAGCCATCCTCCCTGACTCCAAGAGTAGTCCAAAAATGCTTTATGGTGGCCCTTGTGCTGGCCAGACTTTGCTGGCTTAGTTTATGCTGGCCTAACTCCAGTTAGGAGCACAGATTGTGCTCTGTGTCTGTTACAATACAACCTCTCTATACCTTTGCTAAGCTGGATACCTGCCTCTAGAAACATCACTTACATGAGTGATGGGGGGAGTGTATGAGAGTAACTCTGATTTATTCTGAGTGGACAGGGTGTCCCATTTTACTGGAGGTGTTGGGGTTCTCAGAAGCTTTGGAAAGCGGTACAGGAAAAACAGTTGATTGTCAAGAGATGCCCCTATAACCAGGAAGTAGCTCCTGGTACTCTGATACTGTCTGTCAACCGTGCTTCTCTCTGATGCTGTATGTCATTGGGAGCAAGGGTGGGGAATGGAGAAAAGACGGGTGATTTTAGACTCAGGAAAAGTTGGGTGTGGGCGGGGGGGATGGGGTGGTGGAAGTGTGTTTTTGTCCCCTGTCAGTGGGGTGTGTGTGGTTTGTTGGGAGGACAAAGCAGTTTATGTTTGGCAAAGAATGATGCCAAAAGATGGGACTGTGGGGTGGGCTCAGGGGTGGTGGTGGGAGGGACACAGAGCTATTTTTTCAAGCAGATGAATATAATAATAAAATTTAGAAAGTGATGCTATTTTTTCATAAATCCCTCTTCCACCCTCCAGTTGCCGCAGCAACATTTTAGAAAGCCCTGTAATGGAGGCATAAGGATTTCCCACGGGGTCAGTTGAGGCAGAGAGAACCATCGAAAATGGAGGGTGCGAGGAATGTGTCATTTTGCCAAATGTATATGTACATGAGAAAGATTTCTTTATGGTTCTCAAAGTATTTTTCTCCCAAACACAAATGATTTCTTCTGCTCACACTGAGCAAACAAACAAAAGAGATTCAACCAGATCAATAGTTCAAGAGAAAGATAACTTTTATAACTTTTTATTCGCCAAAAAGTAAAATTGTTTATTTTCATTCCCTGAAAATTTACAATTTGATTTTAAAAATCTTTATCTATGCTCAACCCCAAACAGAAGCTTTAATACAGAATACTATATTTTAATGCCTTGAAACTTGAAATTATTTTTTACTTGTTCAATGTACGTGACCAAAATAACTCAAAAACAATGTAAACAAAAATAAAGGCCCCAGATATGTGATTTTCAGGAATCTCAAAGTTTTAAAAACACTTTGAGTGAAAATGGCCATGAGAAGAAGTTTTTCTTTGCTCATTCCAAAAAGAAATCAGATATAAAAATATCAAATTGTTTAAGAGGGAATTAAAAATGTGAGGGAGATTAAATGTTTCCCTCTGTCTGCACACACATACAAATGCCAGGGTCTTTATTCTACCTGACACCCCGTGGTATTTCCTTCCTTCACATGCTATTCATGTGCCAAAATGTTTTCAATGTTCAAATGTTGAACTCTTTTATGTGTTGGGGGAGGCATTGGGAGGCTAAACTGTCAATGGGGACAATGTTCAATCTTGTATTAATGTACTGGACTCCCTATCCCTTCTCTTTTATTTCATTCTTTCCTCTCCTGTCCCCTTCCTTCTTCATTCTAGAAGAATGATCGTGTTAGGCTGTTTTACCAAAAATAGCAAAGCATCATGTGGCACCTTAAAATCTGAGCAAACATCTGAGAAACTCGTTTTTGGGAGATTTTGTCTGCTGTTATGGCTTCTACCAAAACTCCAGTGAATCCATTAGATGCTTCCATCTGAGATCTCTATCCCCTGCACAGTGTTCTGGGGGAAAAGGAATTCTGAGATACTCTGATAATCCAGCTCAAGATAAAGCCCAAAATTATACATATTGACAGACGAGCTTTCTGATCAAAGAGCTCCAAAATCTCAAACCACAATAAAATTGTGAGTCTTTTAAAGTGCCACCAGTTCTTCGTTTTTTTCTTAGTTCACAATATCCTCCATACTCATCTCTACCTGACAGGAAGTTGTTTTTACTCATTTTCATTCCATTTATACCCAAACCACTGTGGGTTCCAAGAGTGTGAGCAAACCGTTTCTCCCCCTCCCTTCCCCGCGCCACTCCCAGCTTGCCTTTCAAAAGAGCTGATGATGATGATGAAAAGAAAACAAGAATATGGGCTTCTTACAAAGCAGATGGGGAATTGATGTGTTGTATGTGCTTGTTATACGGAGTTGCTCCAATCCAGATAAGGGCAGTGCATGTGTGGAAACAGTTTCTGCTCATGTGGTGGGGAGCTGCTCTCACAAGTAGGTGTGCTATATGCAATTTCTCTCTCTCTGATTTAGCAGCCAGGACTGTGTGGGCAGAGCCCCTTTTTAAAAAAAGCCACCACCCTAGAGATTGGGAGAAGAAGCAGTGGGTGGAGCTGGTTTCAGTCCCTCCCATTCCCCTTTCCTGTTCATCAGCTGATTGGAAGGACTTACTTGCTTAAAAAGGGCTCTATGTACAAAGCCTTGAGTCAGGCTTCCTCCATTTGACTAGAGCAACATTTGACATCAAGAGAGCTGCAATAAAATTGGGCCTTCATGCACATTCATAGGGTGCATGATTCTGCACACATATATACACCCATCTGCATAGGTGCACCAGATAGCACATGCACACATATCAAAGGGGTTCAATTGCACCTTTGCATGGATAGATTCTCACAGAAACACGTCTGAATATCCCATAAACAGGCAACATGTACACAGGGCTCGGCAGATACATGAGTATGCTTCCATATCTTGATTACACAGATGGATCGCATCAGGAGGCAGTAGTGAGCATAAATGCCAAGATTAACAGAAGCCAAACTAAACCAATGTTGCTGCCATAGTTCCATCTAAGGAATCCTGAGATTGGTATTTTTGGGAGGCACTGAGAGTTCGTCCTTCACAGTAAGTTTGCTAACTTCTCAGCCTTTCTCTATATTTCGGCCTGGTAACAGCAGCCTGATTGAAGCAGTTAGCAAGGGGTTACATTAATCTCCATGTGGAAGGCTTCCCTTGCTAATTCTTACAGATCAAGCTACTATTGAAGGCACAACTAAGGAGACAACCCTGTTTCTCAGCTTCATTTGCAAATTCCTAAGATTCCCCAAAGGGAAAGATATAAAATGAGGTTACACTTGCAGGGGAAATGTATCCTCAGGAATTGTCCACTTGAGGTTTATAAAAGTTTCCCTTTTGGGGGCTCAATAATATTCTTGTCATCTAGCATCAGGAAGCTAGTAGCCCTGGGAGTAATACTTCTAGAATAGGGGAGGAAGAGGCTAGAGTTTCATCTCAAACTCTCAAAAGTTCTCAAAAATCCCGAAAAGTTGTGGCTCTTAATTTAGGTTGATAGAGTAAATGTGTCTCTCGGGTTACAAGCGAACATAGCACGCATTCATGCTCAGGGTAACACTCATCGTTCCTCATTGCTCAGTATTCACACATCAGGCTCTGTACAGAGGCTAGCCACATGCATTTACGCACAAATACATCTATGCAAAGCTTGGACGGGTAATTCTCATACTTGTCCACATAACCTTTATCCATACTTTAGGGGCATATCCACACTATATGTTTATAGTGGTTCTGCTGTCATGATTGCACTCAAAGAATCCTGGGAGTTGTAGTTTGATGAGGTTGCTAAGAATTTTTTGCAATCCCTAGTACCCCTTCACAAAACTACAACTCCCAGGGTTCTCTGAAGAAAGGGAAAAACAGTTAAACCAGTTTTATGGGGTGAATGCAGCCACATGCTATACATGTGGCATAAAGGAGGCATAAACAAGTGTACCCAAAATCAGAGAGCATCAAGATGCCATACATGCAGACCATGCAGGTGTATACACTGATGAAGTGTGAACGTACACACATTACTACATTGATTCCCCACCTTGCAACTGTCTGTTTTGGGCCATTCACTCCTTTTTAATTCCTGGGCTGTGTGGCAGGAAGGCAGCCATTTTGGACTGTCTGTTCAAAGAGGCTGTTGTTCCTTTTTTGGAGACATTGATGCTACTCCCTCCCCTCTTTCCTTCATGCTTACACTCTTCTAGTGGAATTGCTGAGCCTAACTCCCTGGTCGGTTTCATACAGAAAGCAATAAATCAACCCCAGTTGCAGACCTGTCCCAAAAAGGGAGAGGTTCCATGTACACAGCAATGCATTCATATTCTGCCTTGTGGTGGCAGGACAGCATAGGCACTGACCACACCACCCTCCCACAGAAGCCAACCAGTCTTACATACCCTTTTTCATCTTTATCAGCTTTTGTCCTCACTCCCATTTCAGTTTATACTCAATTATTTATGTCCCATCATTCCAGCCATTCATTTCAAGGCACAATCTAATGGCATCTCATCCACCCATCTTGCCGTTTCCCATTCATCCATACCAAATCACATGCTTCCATCCATCTCAGCCAGTAATTCAATTATTCATGTCTCGCCTCCCCATCTATCAATCCAGTTTTCTATACACCATCTTTCTATCCATGCAAGCCAAACCACTTCCAACACTGAACTGAAAGAGAATGTTAGCACTGAGAAGGGATATAAGTGTCACAAGGACAGATCCCTAGAGTTTGGGCCACCAAACCAACCCATCTTTCTGTGATAATGATTCTTCAATACTGCTCCATCCATCTATCTATTAATGGCCTCCAGATCCAGCTATTTATGAGCTTTATGGTCTGTAGCTGTACTGTTTAACCATTAAATTCATTAAAATCCCAATGTACAATCAGCTGTTATTGATTCCAATGTACTCTTTCCATTCAGCTATAGTTTACAAACATCTATCCATTATCCCAATATGCAACTATCCATCAATGCAAACTATCTCTACGTCGTCATCATGCACCATATGTCCATTTACCTTTTGTCCAGGTCCTTCACCTCTCTAATCCTCATATACTCCTCTCTCTCTCTCTCTCTCTCTCTCTCTCTCTCTCTCTCTCTCTCTCTC
>JAJKFI010000130.1:1406564-1446077 GCA_029204185.1 Lerista edwardsae | reverse complement strand
TCTCTCTCTCTCTCTCTCTCTCTCTCTCTCTCTCTCTCTCTCTCTCTCTCTCTCTCTCTGTGTGTGTGTGTGTGTGTGTGTGTGTGTGTGTTCCTCGGCCCCTGCCAGCTCTACCAATGCAATTCAATTCTATAATACAAGGTTATAATGTATTAGTAGTTATTGCTACTACAAAGCAGGTATCTCTGAGTAAATTGGAGAATGGCAGGCAACCTTCAGAGCTGGTATCAAAGTAGGGGATCCTCAGACAATTATAGGGAGTTTCAGACCCTGAGGGGTCTGTTGCCAATCTCTGAGTTGCCCACTTTCATGCTAATATAAGAACATAAGTAGAGCCCCGCTGGATCAGGTCAAAGGCCCATCTAGTCCAGCTTCCTGAATCTCACAGTGGCCCACCAGGTGCCCCAGGGAGGCATGAGACAACAAGATGCTTGCATCCTGTTGCCACTCCCTTGCACCCGGTACTCTGAAGTAACCTACTACTAATGTAAGGAGGTTGCACAATCCATCATTGCCTATAGCCCATAATGGACTTTTCTTCCAGAAATCCGTCCAATCCCCTCTGAAAGGCATCTAGACCAGATCCCATCACCACCTCCAGTGGCAAAAAGTTCCACAGATTAACTACCTGCTGGGAAAAAAGTACTTCCTTTTATCAGTTTTAACTCTCCCAACCCTCAGTTTCAGCGGACGCCCCCTGGTTCTGGTGTTTTGAGAGAGGGAAAAGAACATCCCTCTATCGACTCTATCCCTTCTGTGCATTATTTTGTATGTCTCAATCATGTCCCCCCTCAGGCACCTTTTTTCTAGGCTGAAGAGCCCCAAACACTGCAGTCTTTCTTCATAAGGAGGTGCCCCAGCCCCGTAATCATTTTTGTCGCTCTCTTCTGCACCTTTTCCAGCTCCACTATGTCTTATTTGAGGTGCGGCGACCAGAACCGCACACAATATTCCAGGTGCGGCCTTACCATCGATTTGTACAATGGCATGATAATAGATTCATGCCAGATTCTCTCTCAGTTGAGATAATTTGCTCTCTCATCCCCTCCTCTCTGTATGTCCCATCTGCAAATGGGATGAGAGTTATCCCCGGGCTCCCCTGTGATTATGCAGGAGCCTATGGCAGATAAATCCCAGGTTCAGATTGAGGAGACAGATGAGTCTAACTTTTCTGTACTTCTTTGTGGGTGCTGAAGGGCTGAGCCCACAGAGGGGATAGAAAGGAGGTGAGGCATTTGCTTTGCTGCAGAAAAGCTTTGCTGTTTCTGCCCCCCCGCATGGCAAATATCCACACACCCCACAATGCCATTATGGAACTCAGCAGGGAGGGACCACCCATATCAGATGTTGTCCACAGAGGACACATGGCTAAGAAGCACCTCAGACTCTGAGACAGCCCTGGTGATTTTCTCTCACTCCTCCTGAACACAGAGCACCCCACATATATCTATTCTCCCTTTTGTGGGGATAGTCAAACTGTATTAATTCTGAGCTCTAGGCCTCTCTACAAAGAAGACTAGTCTAGGCTTGCAGCCATTTTGTTTGGTCACCTCTACAAACTATTCCGAGCCCTTACCAGCTTCTCACAGTGCCTTTTGTAGCTGCTCTGCATTTCTGTTCCTGTCATTTCAAGGGAGTAAGATTTCATAAAAGGGCAAGATGTGGTCCAGGTGCTATACCACCAGGTACCCAGTGAATTGACAAAACAAGAAAATTTCTGGCTCTCCACTGGAAAATACTCTTGAATATACCAAGAGCAACACTCAGGCTTCCCTTTACCTCAGGTGCATAGGCCTGGTGCCTCAGTTCCTTTGTGGGTAGGACTTAAACAAACAACTGCATTATTATTACTATTGTTTTGCTTCATTTTCAAGAAGGAAGAATAAAGTACTTCAGAGTGTCATACACAATTCCCCATCTTTCTCCTCAACATCCCCATGAGGTAATTTAGGCCAAGAGTACAGTCCAAGGCCACCCAATAAACAAACACTAATAAATAACTATATTGTGAAGCCACTGAAGATCTCTTTGACCATGTTTTCCTTTGGTATCTGTTAAATCTTCATGGGACAACCTGAAGTGCTGTCATAGTTTTCACGCCACCTTCTGCAGGTAGTGCTGGGAAAGAACCGTTTCTGAAATCCCAAAGAGCTGTGAGGGAGCAGAGGCAGTACTGGGCCAGCCATGAATTAAAACAGTGTCATAAGTTCAGATTTATACAACACATTTATACCTGCACATTTGCATATATAGACAACTTAATAAAAAGCCAAGACATCACCCTGCCAACGAAGGTTTGCATAGTCAAAGCGATGGTTTTCCCAGTAGCTATGTATGGCTGTGAGAGCTGGACCATAAGAAAGGCAGAGTGCCGAAGAATAGATGCTTTCGAATTATGGTGCTGGAGAAGACTCTTGAGAGTCCCCTGGACTGCAAGAAGGTCCAATCAGTCCATCCTACAGGAAGTCAAGCCTGATTGCTCCCTGGAAGGACAAATCCTGAAGCTGAAGCTCCAATACTTTGGCCACCTCATGAGAAGGGAGGACTCTTTAGAAAAGACCCTCATGCTGGGAAAGATTGAAGGCAAAAGGAGAAGGGGGCGGCAGAGGATGAGATGGTTAGATAGTGTCACCGAAGCGACGAACATGAAGTTGGGCGAACTCCGGAAGCTAGTGGAGGACAGGGAGGCCTGGCGTGCTGTGGTCCATGGGGTCACGAAGAGTCGGACATGACTTAGCGACTGAACAACAACAATTTGCAAATATAGATGCCCCGGGGTAGAAAATTTCAGGGAGAACTTGTGCTCTGTATCCTGCCAGCACGTCACACCAGGGGCAATCCTGATGGGGTCGGCGCCCAGGGGCACACCTTCAGGGGTACACCCCTCAGCAAGTGCCCCCGCAGCCTTGCATGGCTCCAAAGGACCCTCCATCCCTTCAAGAAACATGCTATGTAAGGGACAGAGTGCTTGACTAAGCCTGGAAAGACCTAAGTTCAAATTCTGACTCAACCAACGAAGTTCAGTTGGTGACTTAGATCAGGCACAATTTATTGCCGCAATCTATCTCACAGGGTTGTTGTGAGGAAAAATTGTTGGCAACCATGCACTTCTTGGCAGAATGCTGGGATAAAAACCATTGCAAAAAAACAGGAGTAAGACCTATAGAGAGCCTTACAGCACAATCCTATACATGCCTACTCAGATGTAAGCCCTACTGAATTCAGTGGGACTTACTCCCAGGTAAGTGTGTATAAGATTGCAGCCTTAATGAGTTTCACGCCTGCTCCATAGCTGTTTTTTCTTTAATAAATAATAGGCAGCTTATTCTAGTTTATTTCCAGATACATCCTTTTCCTTGCCTTCCAATCCCTCAAGCAACTGTTCTGAACATGTACCCCTGAACATGTACAGACTGCTACCCCAGCCACCATCTTTGTTTTTGTTAAGACAGGCTGCATCTTACAAAATGCCATTAAAGGTGCAATCCTAACCTGGAGTTAGGCTGGCACAGTGAGGCCAGCAAAGTTTGGCTGGCATCAGGGCCACTGTAAAGCATGTTTGGACCACTCTTGGAGTCAGGGAGGCCAGCACACAGACGTGCACCTTGGAGTCAGGGAGGATGGCGCACCCCTGTGTGCTGGCCTCTCTGGCTCCAAGAGTGGTCCAAACATGCTTTACAGTGTCCCTTGCGCCGGCCAAATTTCACTGGCCTAACTGTGCCAATTAGGATTGCACTCTTAACCACCACCACCACCCACTGAATGCAAAGCATCTTTTATCTTCTGGCTTTGCACCCTCCTGGCTGCTTGGCAATCTGAGTCAGGACCTGGGGTTCGAGACCAAGCTGTTGGACGGAGGGAGGATCCATTTCGGAGGGGGGAAGAAATGTGCCTGAAATAGCAAGAGGTCTTTGGGCCAGAGCTGAAGGGCTCTTAACTAGTGGGGGCAGCCTTTTGACAGAAGGCGCATGGGGAGGGGTGGCTGCCTCAACTCCCCCCCCCCAAGGGGTACATCTGGCACTATTGGAGTAGGGTCTGATTGTGGACGTCACAGCACGCACGCTCCCAGCCTGGGTAAAAATAGGTTTGCTCTCAGAGGACTCCAGCAGTTGCATAACAGGGGCTGCAGTTCCAGAAATAAACCCCCTCTATTGGGGCAGTGATGGGAGAGGAGGTGGGGAGATGTATGTTGCAGCTTTTCTGGGGTGACCTAGATTTCCCCTAGCTGAAGCCTAGAAGGACATTAATGCAATTAAAGGGGGGGGGGAAGAGTACTCTCTGCCAGCTACAAATCTTAGCATTGCCAAATCTAGAAGGTGCCCCCGGCACCCTTTTGTCCCTCGCACTAGAGTCACAGCTTTTGTTCCTCTCTTGAATGGCACTCTTAGCAAAGAAGGCACTTTGCAATCCTGGTTCTCCACCCCAGACTCATAGCAGCCCCCAATAGCTGTGTTTGAAAGAGAGGGGAACTGAGGCAGCACATCTCCAGCTGAGCAAGGATTTGAAAGAGGAGTGCAACTTTCACATCACTTTGCAGCTTGCTTCCAGCATTGTAAACAATAGTTGGCCTCCTAAAGATGATGTCTCAGGCCCGGCCTACACATGCAGCAGAATGAGGTGGGAGAGTGGCCAGTACCACTTCACATTGCAGGCGGCGGGGGGGGGGGGGAATCAACATTTACAAAACGTTCCTTATAAGAAAGTCTTGGGAAAATATTAACAGACATGGGAATGGGTCAGGCTGGACCGACACACTCTCTTTCTGGTATGTAATTGCTACTTGCAAAGAGTTGATTTTACAAATGAGGGACATTTGAAATGAGTGCCCATTTGAAATGGTACAGTTCAATTTAGGATTCTTGCTCCTGCTTGCTTCGGGCACATCGAATCCAGGCTTTTTGTTGCAAAAGGTTTAGGCAGACATTGTGTATGCATTCTGCAGCATTTACAAAGAAAAAGAAACTGGGCCAAGGAAAGCTGATTGCCACAACCCATATAAGCCAAAATATCTGTGTGTCAAACAGCTATTAAAAGCCCAGGAGCCCTGCTTGCCTTTTTTTTTTTTTTTTTTTTAAGTACTAGGCAACCCTAGCTATGTAGGGCACTGAAATCCTAGACTCAACCTCCTCCCCTATACCACTTCTGGGATTTCATCAGGCAGTGCCCCCAAAATGTTCAAGTCTCGCTTGCTATTCAAAGAGCTCAGAGCTGAGACTCAAGAAGTTAGATTGCTGTACCCACTACCAAGTTTAACCGGTGAGAGCCCAAATACCAAGTCCCACGATCTCTGCCATGAGCTCACAAGGTGCCCATTGACTTTAGGTGCCATTTGGCAGTAACTTTTCTACAAGCTTGCCTGTCAGGGCCATTGTAAGTAATGCAAAGGATTACGCAGCAAAATGAGGTGTTGAAGTGGAACGCACCACTTCACTTTGCAGGTAGGGTCCCATTTTTAAATGCTCCTCCATACAAACAGCTCTTAGCCAGAAGAAAACTAGCATAGAAGGGAGAAAGGTTCTGTCTATCTGCCTTCTGTGCTAGCTTTTCACTAGTGGGGAAAGCAGTATTGTTGTTTTTGAATATAGGGAAGACTTTAAAACGACAGTTCTCCACCCACCGCCTGAAATGGTGCAATCCATTCCTCTGCGTCTGCAGCTCTTGCCTAAGGGACGGTGGCTGACACGCGTTGAAAGCTAAAGTGTTATAAAAATGTTATTGTTGTGCAAGGGGGCAGATCGTCCCTTGAGTTAAAAGCAGGGCCCGAGCCGCAGTTCTAAGGGGAAGGTGAAGCAGTCAGGCCCACCCACCGCGAGGGCAGCCGGTAGGAGCCTGACGCAGGTGGAGGTGAGCACAGGTGAGCAAAGGTTGATGAAGGGGAGGCGCTGACCCCTCGCAAGAAGTTGACGTGAGTCTGTAGGGCCGAGGGGAAAACGGTTCTCCCGCTTCCTTCCCCAGCACTGCGGCTGATCATGCTCCTTTTGTGAATGAGACACCAGGTTGCTGCGGGTGGCAGTTTTATGAATGCAGCTGTAAGCACGAGGGACGCCGCGGCAAGAGGACGGCGGCAAGCCCCAAGGCAAAGGCTTTCTCCCGACCCTCCCGGCCACGCGAATCCGCCTCATTCTCAAATGCAGCGCTCCTCCTCATAACCCGCAAGATCTGCCTCTCCCCCGCCGCGGCTGGACCCTGTTGGAGAAGGGGGGAAAAAAAAAGGCAGGCGAAAAAGGAGGGCACAGAAAAGCACAAGGAGAGAGGCGGGCAAACGGCCAAGCGTTGCGATACTGCGTGAATCGCCAGTTAGTACTGCATCACCACCTCCCTGCATTACTCTCCTGCAGCGCCAGCGAGGTGGGGGGGGGGGGAGAAGCGGGAAAGGGAGAGAAGAGGCAAGCAATACTGCATCCACTGCAGTGGTCTCTCCGGCTCTGCTGCAGAGACCGTCAGGGCACAGGCTTGCACCGCGTATCCTTTGCACGCACTTTGACGGTGTTTTTGTCTTGTTCTTCTTGTAGAAAGGAGGGGCTTACACTCAACGCACAAAGCATGTAGAGCCCCCATTAAGTGGGGCTAGGAGGAGGGCAAAAATGCTGTACATCCCCCTCCCTGTGCATTTGAACACACAGAGGTGAGCCCCTGGAGGCCTCCAGCCCCTGAACCCCCTCCACAGACCCAGAGGGGGCTGGCCTCTTAACGTCTCACCTTTTAGCCAGGATCTTTTTGGACTCTCCCAGGCAATGTTTTTAGACCATAGTGAGCCCCTGTATCATCTACTCACGAATGACAGAATCCCATCACTAAACGTCATGGGTGAACTTCCTGCAGCTTGTGTTTTCAGACACAGGTGGCACAAGCAGAAATTAGTTCAGTGGCTCAAATTTATCCCAGTTACTCAGCATCTTCCCCTTTGCCAGCTTTCGAGAGCACCTGCCCCCACTTTGTTTCGAATTCCGAACTGGTCTCTTCCTTTTATCCCTTATGTCCATGGGGCAGAGGGCAACAGGCCCAATTCCTATGTCTAGTACAAAATTCTTCCTTGAAAAATCAGAATTCCCTTTTCCTGTTGGATTCTTAACGTTCATGGGATGAACATTGTGCTGGCTATGGTGGGGGTGGGAGGGAACAAACAGGGCTGCATCAGATGCATTCAGTAGAGAAAGCACTGAGTCCACCAAAACGTTTGTTGCCTGATGGGAAAAATTAACACACCTCCAACTGCAGGGTGGAAGGTAGGTACTTGCTGCCTTATTTTGGGTTTATGTGAAAAAGGGGACCTTGGTGATATCGTAACATTACTTCCATGGACTATATAATAAAATTACATGTGGGGTTCAACACACACACCCCATTTCAACAATTCTTCAAGTAGTCCTTCTTCATTTATGACCAATCTCAGCCTAGCCACCAAGAGTTCTTAAGAATGCCTTAAATGGGTGGTTTAGGCCCCAGAAGCCAAATACAACTTGGCCTCAGGTGGATTATGGCAGTGTTGCTGCCACCACCATTTTGTTCTGCGGTTGAGGCCGGCGCAATTTGAACAGCAGCTAGGATGACAGAACCTTGCTAAGGTAAAGCTTGCAGAAAACTCCCAAGGAGTTGCTTTAGCCAAGCCCCTCATCTTCAGTGGGCTACCTCTGTCTCATAGCCTGTGGGGGCACTCCCTCGGCCTTGCCCTTTTTCGCACCCCCACTTCTGAAAACTGAGTGTGTCCTGTTCTCATGCCCCTTTCTGCTGCTTCTCTCCATCCAACTGGCCTGGAAGAAAAGGCGTAGCACACACCAACTAGCTGCCATGGGGCAGGAAGAGAAGAGGAACAGGAGCTGCTCAGCTACTTATCGGCTCTTGGCCACTGGGCTCTTGAAAGTGGGTCCCACTTTGCAAGCTGAGGCTTGAGGTACGTCCCACCTGAAGACCACCGACTCAGGCAGTTTCCCACTTAAAAAGGCACACAAAAACCCAGACAAATGACACTACATTTTTAATATATTTTACAAAGGAAACAAAGAAGCCAAGGTAAGGGCCGAGAAGAATGCAGTTCCAATGGAGAAGAGTGGGGCAAAAGAGTATGGGCCCACACGGCATCAAATCCACAGGCCTGGCTACAGAGGCACAGAAGAACAAAAATCTTATCCCCCTTTCCCCTTGTCTACTGCTGTCAGTTCATAATCACCCACTAAAAGGGACAGGGCAAACGTGGTGCGAGGCAATCCTCTGGCCAAGAGAGCTAAGTCAACGGAAATTCCCTGGTAAAGTGACAAGGAAGGTCAGAGCCTTGGCTTCCAAGTCCCTATGGCTGGAACTCCCAGTGCCACATTTCCCTCTCAGAGAACTACCTTCCCTCTGCTAACTAGCTTCCCACTCACCAGTCCCTGTTTCCAGTGACTCTAATAATCTATTCCTCCTCTCTCTTGATCCAAGAGCTTGGGTTTCCCGTTTTGTGCATATGGAGGCAGAGGCACTGTTAGCAATATAGAAAAAGAAAATGGACACTGTTAGGCTGAGAAATAGTAGGGGTGGGGGGAAAGGGTGCCAAAAAAAAGAAAAGAAAGAAACACACCCCAATCTCAGATTAAAGCAAGGCTCCTCTCTCCTTTCTTGTAAAGGAGCCTAAGATAATATAATATAAAAACAAGCAGTGGAAGAAGAAAGGAGTATCTAGGAGGTTCAAATGGAAATGCTTTATGCAGAACGTGAAAAAATATTGCATGATAGCCAATAACTTGCTCCCTTCAGTCTCTCTGCATCCCAGGAAGTGAAGGTGAACACTACCAAGCCCTGGTGCATCCTTATCCCAAGCAAATCGTGGGAAAGGCGCACGATGCGCATCACACCAAGCCCTGGCACCTTTGCGAGCGACATCCCTAGCTTGGGGAACTCCGGTAGGATACGGCCACTCCCAAGCTCAGCGTGCTTCAGAGGCATGAAAGCAACATTCCTAAAACCACATGAGCCCTGGGAAGAGCGCAAAACCCCAAAGTCCCCTCTCTGCTTCAGTCCCAGCCCTCACCCTGCCCTGGTTAAAGTGCTTGTGTTAAGGAGGATGGTGGTGGCAATGACAGGTTTTCAAGGAGAGAGACTCTGGGAGGTGGAGGCCTCCTCAGTAGGCAGGATTTCAATGCTACTGTCTGGCTGGCTCGGGGAAACACTGTCCGTCAGCTCCATCTCCTGGGCCTGGCTGGGCGACAGTGGCTGCGGAGAGCTCGCTGTGTCAGTGCTGGGGGTTGGAGATTTGCCTTCAGATAGGCCCAGCAATTCCTGGACGTTGCGGGGTAGGTCCTGGGGAAGGGGAAAAAGAGAGCAAGTTTCAGGGTGGAAGTTTGTCCACTCAGGCTCAAACCGGAAGCTCAATTCAAAACACATTCCCATAGTGCTGTGCCACTCTGCTTGAGCGGTCCAGGGAACTTGGAGCTGTGTGCGACAGGTGTGATGTGGCTGCTTCCCGTGGCACTATCACATAGACAGTGCTGGCATGGAAAGCTCTCATTGCCCGTCCCCTGTGGCTCCTCCTTTCATAAGTTACTGGGCGGCTCAGAAGAGATATTCAAGCCTCCAAAGTGATATTTGAACCAGGCTAGCTCAGCAGGAGCAGAACGTACAGAAACACAAAAGGCACACCTCTGCCCCATGTTTGTCCCCCCCCCCTTCCATTCATTCTTCCTGTTTTTGGCACATTTTGCCTCTCGTCACTGGAACATCCAAGTCTGTCTTTTTCCACTGAATCTGCACACAAAGTTTAGGATGGAGGAACCCGACTCCTCAGGAAATACAGAATGGGCATTTGAACCATCTTTCTAGAATTACAACAAAGCTGTTGCCTTTATGCTTGGCTTCTCTTGCTTTAATCTTCCCAGAGGCATCTAGTGGGCCATTGTAGAAAGGAGGGCGCTTGGCTGATCCAGCAGGGCGGCTCTTATGTATTTTTTACTTCTTATTTATATATGTTTCACATGCCCCTAAGAAGATGACAGCAAGGGAAACAGAGCACAAAGGCAGCAGCCTTCCCCCGTTGTTGTAACTTTCCCCCCACCACCCCATGGGTCTCTGAGCATGGAGCTTCCACTGAGCCAGCAATTTCCACATACAATCAATCCTCTTTATGCGAGGGGCAGAACTGCAACTTACCTCATTACCTGCGCCTCTGTCCTCATTATCCACTATGCAGAGACCTTCCAAAGGCTGCAGGGACTTTCAGAATGGCACCTACAACCAGCACTGATCCCCTTTAAAATAGCTGGCAGAAGCATCTGCTAGCCATATTTAAGGGATCTGCGCTGGTTCTGAGGGATCTCTGGAAGGAGGGATCTCTGCAGCCTCTGGAAGGTCTCTGCAGCATTCAGAGGTCTTTTGACACTTCCACTCTGCCAGCTTCCTGAGGGTCTCTGCGGGATTCTTCTGATGGCAGATAAGGTACCCCTTGCACCTAACCCCATTGATTCCATAGGATCAATGGTTCGTTATCTACAAATTCGCTACCTGCAAGGATTTCGAGGAACTTAACCCTACAGAATAACAAGGATTGACTGCATTAGTTAGCACTGCATGAAGAAGCCGATCCATAAATTAAATACTGTCTGATAGTATCATTAGGTTTGCCCAGCATCTGGCACGTAGACTCCACCAGAGACCCCCAAAGGCTACTCTGACCTGATGTACGCATGCAGCAAAATGAGGGAGGGCAGGATACCAAGGTGGCAGAGAGGACTGCACCACTTCAGACTGCAGATGGAGGCATGCGCACCATCTTTCATTCCTCCTACCACGTCACAAACTGCCTGCAAAGAAAAATTCAATGCAGCCAGTGGAGGGCTGAGTTTGAACCTCTCTCCTTAAGTTTTCCATCTGCAGAGACTTCTGGACACTAGGGAAAGTCTGCAAGTGGTATTCCTCCACCTACAGGCTGAAGTGGTACAGCCCAGCCTACCAGCTCATTTTGGCTGCTTAAGAGAGGCAGAAAAGTCCTTGCTGGGCTGGAAGAGACTCACTGGAGTAGCTGCCAGCTGTCTGTAGA
Source organism: Lerista edwardsae (assembly GCA_029204185.1). Taxonomy (NCBI): domain Eukaryota; kingdom Metazoa; phylum Chordata; class Lepidosauria; order Squamata; family Scincidae; genus Lerista; species Lerista edwardsae. Next base: position 1,435,072 of record JAJKFI010000130.1, on the reverse strand, counting down.
TGGCCTCGGCCCGGCACAAGATATCTTCCACACTCATCTTCATGGTGAGCTCGTTGATGTGCTGTAGACAAACAGAGAGATGAGAAGTAAGTATCACAAGAGGCTAACAGACTAGTGGGGAGCAGGAGGAGGAAAAGAAACAGCTTTTTAAAAATGGAGCAGCAGTATGCAAGATTGGGTTGATTAGAGCAGTCTCTAACATGAAAAGAGTCCTGCTGGATCAGGCCAAAGGCCCATCTAGTCCAGCTTCCTGTATCTCATAGCGGCCCCCCAGATGCCTCAGGGAGCACACAAGACAACAAGATGTCTGCATCCTGTTGTCACTCCCTTGTATCTGGCATTCTGAGGTAAAATTCTGAGATAAATTTGAGGTAAATAAAACAGAATTTGCTATCCTGTCTGTGGGGAGGGAGCTATAATAATTTGCAACCTGATCTGGGCCTTAAGAACATAAGACGACCCCACTGGATCAGGCCAAAGGCCCACCTAGTCCAGCTTCCTGCATCTCACAGTGGCCCACCAGATGCCTCAGGGAGCACACAAGACAACAAGGCACTTGCATCCTGTTGCCATTCCCTTGTACCTGGCATTCTGAAGTAGCCTACTTCTATGATGGACTTTTCCTCCAGAAATCTGTTCAATCCACTTTTAAAGGCACCTAGGCACCACCTCCTGTGGCAAGGAGTTCCTCTGCAAATTCTGCCACATTCTGTTCACACATCTTCAGGAGGGCGGAAAAAGAATGTCACGGGAAAAAAATTCAAGTGCCACAGTTTGAATAGGCTTTGCCAAAGTGTGTAGAGGCAAAGGGCCAAGATCAGAGGTTCTTGGGACTGGGATCTGCATTAGGAAAATAACCAACACATGGAGGAATACTGTTTGTCCCATCTGGTTTCAAAGCATTCAGCAACGACTTCATATACCAGCAGAGGGCAGTGTGGCATGAGGGTTGGTTGGATGTAGAATAAGGGGCCAGACCAAAGTAAACCATAGGGAAGGGGTGGATGCTACACAGGCCCTTTTCCATATTGGTTTCTGATCTTTCAAAGCAGACCCTGGCCAAACATTTTCAAAAGGAGATGAGGTGCATAAAACACAAGGACTACAACCTGACTGAATTTCTTTTTGGAAGCTGGGACGGTAAATTACAAGCGCCTGTGCTTTCTAGGCGCAGTGCAAGAACACATGTATGGGAGGAAGAAAACCTTCAGCTTCATAGTTCTCACCTTGAGGATCTCATTGAAGCCAAATCCAGAGTTCATTAAAGCTTGTCTCTCCGCATCCAAAATTCCACAGGCCACCAGCAGATGGAAATTGGTGCAAGGCAGTCCAGTCCACAGCACCTGGAATAAAGTGGGGGGGGGGGTTATACAGACACAGTATGGGCTGAGGAAGGGGGCTGTAGCCCAGCATCACAGAATTAGGAACATACTATACCAAGTTGCCCAACTTAAACACAGTTCTCTTTTACCTGCATTAGTCGGAGTGCCTCCATTTCCAATGGGCCAAGCTGAACATAGCTAATGTTGTGCAAAGTCCCCCCCCCCCCAGACACCAAGTAAAGCATCCCAAATATGAACTGGCCAACCAGGGCAAGCCTAAACTTGCCTTACTCTATCAACTAATCTATACTATGGTTGATCATGTTGTGCCCTAGGATGATGCCACAGCCATGTTTCCCTACAAAAGCGCAGCTAAAGCTACTGAAAATTGTCTTTTGCAGAGCCATACTCTCTGAAACCCACACTGTACTTTTCTATGGATGAGGCAGAGAAAAACTTGGATTTCTAAGACCACAGATGACAACAGCTACTCTTTGCTACTCTTGTGGTTCTCCTGAAACCACACAAGTTACAAACTTCTGCTTAGGTCCATCTTCGGCTAATTAGATTTTGCTTCTTATTTCCCCAAATGGAGTCTTGCATTCTGCATACTTCTTAAAAATTCTAACTCCTTGATTAAGTAAACCTGCCTGTTCTGATCTGGGGGCAGGGCAGGGGAATTTGCCTATACTAGGCTTATTTAATCTCATGCCAGTACCTTTGTCCTTTCAGTCAAGTTTTGAAGAAAGTCTACAGATTCTTTGAGCGAGTTGGGTGGCTGGCAATTGGAAACTGGTGGAATTACACCTTGATAACACAGTCTTCTAAATCAAAACAGCCCTCAACTGCTATGAACCCCTATGGCTGAACAGTCCAGCAGACTGCAGAAACTACTGATTAATGTCAATTCAGTCCTAGCAGTAAAGCTAGAGTTAATAGACTCTTTGCCCCAAACTAATCCAATTTCCACAGGTCCCCTCCGAGCACCAAGAAGAGCATCAATCATACTTAGGTTCTACCACCTGCAGTATATTCCTGAAGCAATTCAATCACATATAGGCAGCCAATGGACACAGCACCCCTGAATCTACCATCCACCTTCTCAATATCTTATTGGCTTGAATCAACACAACGCTGAAATTGCCCTTGCCCCTACTAAGTGATTGCATAACACACTCCAAGTGGTGTACCCCAAGGCACCATGTGACGCTGCAGGCTATGCGCCTCTTAGCCTGTGTGTTATGGCAGCCATTTCCTTCCCTTAGCCTTGTATTCAAAATGATAACCGTACAGAGAAGAGGACTGGCCACAGACATTCAGAAAACACTCAAAAGGAACAAACTAAGGACCACAATGCAAGCCCAGCAAATGAGGAGGAAACCAACCCTTCTATGGATCCCCACCAGTTGTATGTGCAGCCCTCAAATTGCCTTTGGGCCCACATGGGTGGAAAGGGCATCAGTGAGAGCACAATCCTAAACTGGAGTTAGGCTGGCATAAGCTAAGCCAGCAAAGTTTGGCCCACACAAGGGCCACCATAAAACATGTTTATTCTTGGAGTCAGAGAGGCTAGCACACAGACATGAGCCATCCTCTCTGACTCCGAGAGTGGTCCAAACATACTTTACGGCGGCCCTTGTGCCAGCCAAACTTTGCTGGTTTAGTTTATGCCAGCTTAACTCAGTTTAGGATTGCACCCTAAGTTACTTTGCTGAAGATCTAAGTCTGGTCAATGCCTGAATGAGAGGCCAACCGCACACTGTACATATGCTGTTGACTGTTTTGGATAAAATTTCAGGACGGGCCATAGTGGTAGAGCACTTTATATGCAGAAGGTCCCAAGCACACCAAGGTAAAAACAAGCTCAAGTAACAGGATGAAAGCCTGCCAACCATAGAAGACAGAGTGCTGGGTTATAAGGGCCAATGTCAACGAAGCTTCATGGGCTCATAAGAGTTGTACATCTCTGGAATGAAGTGATCCACTGGATAGCTTCCAACTTAATGAGCACAGCTTCTATTCTACTCTTAGAAGCGAGTGTAAGAAAGAAAGTAAGAAAGTGCAAGTTACCATGTTTCTTAGAGAAAAGCCCTCAGTTTTCCACATAACTGGGCAGCGGTACCTTTTAAATTGGTGCCCTCTTATATTTTGCAAGAGGAGAGCAACTATCCTTCTACACCCCAGTCTTTTTCCAGTGTCTGTTGCTGGTGTCTCTTCTGTATTTTTTTTAAGATTGTGAATCCACTGGGAACAGGGAACCATTTATTGATTTCTTTTGCTATATAAACCACTTTTGCATTCTGGTTGTAAAGTGGTATATACGTATTTTTATTAATATAAAATAATAATGAATTGGAATGCATCTCCATAAGTAAAGAGCCAGAAGCTTCTGTAAATTGAGGAGAGGCTGCTTCTAATGGCTGGCAACTTTGGTGCCAGCCAGCCCCCCAAATCTCACTGATTTATCCTCCTGTTTGCACCACCTATACCCTTCCCAACACTAAAAGGCACCACTGATATTCTAGGTTGACACCAATCAAGTCAAACCTTCTTGAGACTAAAAAAAGCTATCTATACTACCTTCATTTCCAGCCCATCCTCACCTCCCATAGTTGAAGAATTTCAGAGAAGGCAAATTCTCTCTTGAACCAGATTAAGATCCACCGGAAACAGAAGCACAAAGTGCCCGATTCCTTGGAGTCTAGGAGAAACCGTAAAACAGGTCAAAGATTAGCAAGGGATTGTTTTATACCATCAGCAATTCCTGAGATCAAGATAACCTCTCTTCTGTGTTTGCTGCCTTTAAATTCTCAACAAATTTAGAGACAAAAGTAATGGTAAGAGAGCATCCAATTAAGAGGCGCAAAAGCCAGTCATTTTCATGTCATGACAAAATATCTCATTGTTAAGACAAATACACTACACAACATCAGAACTGGAGATACATCCTTCTCTGGATGGCCTGAATTTAACCCATACAGGCTTTGGCAGCCCTGTAGCCAGGAAAAAAAAAAAAAACACTACCTAGGAAGTCACAGAGCGGAGGATCCAGCACTCTGAGGAGCAAGTTGAGCTGGGACAACTGTCGCTTCATGGACTCCTGGCTTTCTTCAAAATTTCAGTGCTGCAGACACAAAAGAGAGCCAGCAAGTCCCAACTGAGATGCAACCAGAAATCTCCCATTCCGGCAAGGTGGCATGAAGGCTACTGCAAGCTCCCACCCAGTCTATAGAATTATATGGGGACAGGTTCTTCTCCCACAACAGGTGAAGCTCTGCCGTATCCCAGACTCACCACTAGCTCCATGAAACCACAGAAGCACCAGAAGGCATCCACTTCATTCTGGGTGACGTAGAGAATGGGGGACAGGAGGTCACTCATGCCTTGGACATAACCTGTGCAGGCAAGCAAGAATCAAAGGTCACTTTGATTTGTTATCCAATTCCTCCAGTTTTAGGCCCATCGAGTTCTTTGCCCCCTTTTCAGGGCCACTGCAGGTTATCATACAGAAAGATAAAATAATGGGATTGGTGAGGGGAAGACACACTGGCTGACCCAGAGAATTATCCCTGAAAAAGGCTAAGTGGACAAGTTTGCAGGATTGCGTGTACTGCATATCCTCCTCAACTTGGAATCCAATATCCCAAGAATCTCGGCTTTCATATCTGGGACCTGACACAGATACTGTTAAGAGTGCTTCCAGCTGGGCTGCAAAGGACTTTGTTCTTCTTATTGAGGCTTGTTCCTGGGTTTGGTGCATCTCTTTTTTTAATTTTGCCAATTGGTGTTTTATTTGTAACGATGCATCTTTCCTGTTTTTCAGGACTGATGTATTGTTAGTTGCCCCGAGAGCTCACTTGGCAAAGTAAAAACACCCTCATCCCTTTGGACAGTAGAGAGAGACCCTCCTAAGCCAAGCTGGTCCTAGGCTTACCTCTGCCAGCCTTATCCTCTACCCCGACTCCAACTCACCGAGGTCAAAGTTGTACATGCAATAGGTCATCAACACATCGTTAAGGAGCACCAGGCCCGGGTTCTCATTGCCCTCGTAGAATTTGTTGTTCCTATCAGTGCGGCTCACGTCCCTTTCTGCGAAGTCATACAGACACACACAAGTGCAAGTCTTGAATTATTTACAGAATTTATCATCAAAAGGACTTTCAAAGAACAGAATGTGAACGTGCAACTATAATACCACATTTCAAATGAGCAAGACAATCAACAGCAGCATGGGGGCCGGGGGGGGGGAAGAAAACAGGAAAAGCTCAGTGATACACAGCACATGCTTGCATGAAAGAAATCCCAGGTTTTACCCAACATTTGCAATGAACTGTTGGAGATAGCAGAGCTCAAATAGGGCCTAATCCTATCCAACTTTTCAGCTGCAATGTATTGTACTGTTCTTGGGGGCGGGGGGCGGGGGTTCTGCCCAGCCTAGGATGACTTCCTAGGCTGCTGGCAGAAGAATCTACCAAGGCTTTTCCCCATTCAGCTTGTGTCAAAATAAGGGAGAGAAGGGAGCGGAAAGGGAGTATGGGTGCTACCATTAGGCACTATTGCCCTAGATCAGCATGCAAACAGCCCCTCCTTCAACCTGACACTGGGTAAGACTATAATGAAAACATAAAGGTGCCATACTGGGCACTGGTTCCCCACTGGTCTATCCAGTCTTGTCTATCCTTTGCCTTGCTGCTCACATGTATGAGATACTCCTGGCAGTATTTTCTACAGACTACTTTGAGTATCCTAGCAAACAAGCTGATAAACTGTGGAGACAACTGTACATTGTGAGTACGTGCAACAAGTTACGTACCACACAACAAATACGCTGTTTCTTTTTTTCTTCCCCTTTGTCCTTCCCACAAAACAGAAGTGTGCAAAGGCCTTTGCGTGCATACAGCAAAGTTTCCAATTTCCAGCTTTCATACAACACTAGGTATGAAAGTAATACAGGAGGAAGAGGAGACTGCAGAGAAGTTAAATGAATTCTTTGCTTCGGTCGTCACGGTGCCAAATTCGCAACCGCTGTGTATGGAAAAATTGATCCCCCTTGGAACCAGCGATTACCATTCTGCCGCGGAGTGCACAAGCAACCCATCTAGACTCTACAGAGCCATGCTCTGGCCAGTCATATCTGTAGCCCACTGGCCTGGCAGGCTTTGCTCCTGGATTTCCAGGCAGACGTGACCACTCAGAGGGTCGCTCTGCAAAGTCCGGGTGGGCTGCGCATGAGCAGCGCTGCAGAACAGTAAGCACTGCACATGGTGGGGAGGGATTTGGCGTTGTGCTGGATCCAGCTCATGGGCTGGAGTTTGGCGAGTGCTGGTGTAAGGTGCTGGACAGATACCCAAGTCTTAACTAGATTCTATAAGGATAGCATCTGAAGAACTAAGTGAAACATAGATGACAGAAATATATTCCATACTCATCCCAGTATAGCACCCCTCTATATGGGTGTTGCTGGTGTGTTACTTTTTAGATTCTAAACCCGTTGGGGACCGAGATCCATTTTCTCTTCCCTTCCCCCTGTAAAGCCCTCTCAGAACGTTTTTGTTCCAAGTATATAATAAACCTTCATCTGGTGCTCGTCTTATGCATGGGATCATGTTGATAACTTGCTGCCACTGAGTATATTTACTATAATTAATTATACTGTTGAGTCAGGAAAAGAGGAACAAAAATCAAATCAGCAATGAGTGGAATAAAAATATTGACCAATCAAGACCAGAAAGTGGAGCTCACACTGACCAATCAGGCTGCGGTAACCACGCAGCAAGGAGTTTCGTAGTTCCTGTTCCTCGCTGACAGACTTCCACTGTAACTTCATGCGGAAATACTCATCTCTGAGGGAAGCACAGAAGGAGAAAGCGAGGGAGGCTAAATTTCATGCCTCAAATGAACCAATGTCCCTTGGAGAGGCTGCTCCCCCATCATCCTGACCCCGTCTTACGTTTTCCGCCTCACTAGAACCTTGTTCTCTTCACTGGTGTTGTCCCAGGAGTAATAGCCCAAGAGATACTTCCAGGCTTCCTTGCGTAATGACATGCTGAGACCCTAAAAGAGACGCACGCACGTAGAAGCAAAATCCACAGCAGAAAGAGAATGTTTGATCAGGCCAAGAACTAGAATGCTAGCACCTAAGCCTAAATTCCACCAGTCTTTCACTGCTCAGTTCTGTCCCAAAATACAGCCACTCTCATCCTAACCCCCTTGCTTAGCCTGCTACAATTGGCTTCTCACCCAGCTTCCCCCGCCCCCCCCCACAAATTCTGAGTGGTGCTTACCCCAGCAAATATCCTCCTGCGCAGGCCACTGGGGTCCAACACATGGCCATCAGGATCCAGATGCTGTTCCCACTCCTGTTCTGAAACGGGGGTCTCCCGCTGGACAAGGGGTCGCTCGCCTAGCCGTGCCTGCTACCAGCAACCAACAAAGAGAGAAGCTGTTATTTGTGAAAAGGAGAAATCACAAAGGGGGGGGGGAGGTGGTTAGGGAAGAAAGAAGACATCCACAGCTGTCTTTGACCCACAGTGGCACCTGGCTGAAATTCCTCTTGCCCTCAATGACCTCTCACTGGAGCTGCCTGTTCCAACACTTACACAGGTGATCACTTCAAAGCCCGTCTCATCCTCAACATTGGCAGTGGCCGAGTCCCCGTGGGCATGCTGGGCAGCTCCTTCTTCTTGGTGCAGAGCCCCACGAAAGAAGTTGGTGACTTTGGAGAAGCCCCCAAAAGTGGCGGCGTAAGGATCCTGGAGGAATCGCTAGGAGAGAGAGAGGAGGGAAAACGGTCACAGCAAGTTGTGCTTTCCACTGAATGACACTTGCATCAGGCATATCTGTGGGGTGAGGGTACCCACGGTTCAGTGGTGTCTGTGGTAGGTCATGCCGCAAACGGCTATGCATCCAAGTTTATGCAGAGTTCAAGCATGGGCTGGGTCTGCCAGAAGATGTTCATATACCTTGAAGGTGGAAATCCAGGCTCGCTGCCTCCCAGCTCTGCCCCCATCTGGTATGTGGCTGGGGACGCAGGTATCTGAAGGACTACCTTAGATACACACTGCCCAACTACTGACGTTGTTTGAAGCACTTTTCTGAGTGCCCCACCATAATAAATCAAGCAGGCAGAAACTGGGGAAAAGGGTCTTTGTGCTTTGGCACTTTGATTATAGCATGCTCCCTCCAGGGAGATTTGCCTGGCACTGGCTTTTATGTACGGCACAAATACCTTTTTAAAGGCTTAATTATGACATTATCATTCAGTTGTGCAGCTGCTTGGTTTACCTGCTTTCTTCATTCATTCGGTGTATTTATACCCTGTTTTCATTATCAGGCCCCATTCTTTCATCTAACAAATCCAATACCAACACCACCTTGTAGGTACACTAATGGCACAATCCTATGCATGTCTGCTCAGAAATGAGCCCCACTGAGTTCAATGGGATTCCCAGGTAGGTGCACACAGCATTGCAGCCCAAGGCTCTCCATGCTCCAAAAACCAAAACAAAACCAACCCCACATTCAGCCCCAACAAGACCAGAAAATGGAGCTCACACCCACATTCAGCCCTAATCAAGACCAGAAAGTGTGGAGCTCACACTAAGATAACATATTTGCAAAACATCCAGGGGCACTTCAGCTTTTTACCACCATCATCTCTAACCCAAGTTTTTTCCAGTTTTAACACACAGACTCCAGCAGAGAACCAAATCCATTCCATTAGCCACTGGAACGTTGGGGAAAGAGCCTCACCGACACAAGGTTGGAAGAGTTGTCATCAAACAGCTGAAGTTCATCAAAAGAGTGGGAGAGGGCATACGAGTCATGCGTGTAAACCAGGTACAGACGGGAATCTTTGGGAGAGCTGCAAAGAGAGAAGAGAAGCTGGAGCGAGCTGGCTGCTTTCCAGCCTTGCTTAAAATTGTACCGAAACCCAGCAATGCAAATTGGGTCACCTGACTGCCAGTAAGGACCACATTTTTGAATGCTCTTTCCTAAATGCAGAAAGCCAGCATGTCAGGGGAAAATATGTTCACTTTGCCCTCTCCCTAAAGGACCATTCTTCTACATGCAAGGAGTCCTTTCCCCCCCCCCCTTCCATCTGCAAGATGGTGGTACAATCCAGAAAGGGCTTCAGCACAGGAATTATTTTTTTTTGTAACATTTAGATAAACTCTTTCCTTAACCCAAGAAAACAGAGCATCCAAGTTGTTTAGGACAAAGACACAGGCCTCAAATTTCAGTTTCCAAAACCAGTGTCAGGAAACGATTTTCACTTTGGATTATTTTTATCCCTGTAAACAGTCCAGCTGAAGATGCTTTAGATTGAAGATGCAGAGGAAGTGCTCCCCCCAACCCCAAGTTTGTGGCAAACAGATATCTCACTCCTAACAGCCACCACCTACAAGCATAGGTGGTCAGGGGCTTCCGCATCATGCCAGACCTCTACTTCCTCCCCTGCACCAGCTCTCTTTTGCATAAATGAAGATCTAGGCACCAGCCTCACTCACGTGGCTAAGATAACGTATTTGCAAAGAGCTTTCAGAAGGGCCTTGGTGCCGCCACGGTGGAAGTGCAGGGCTTGAATGGAGGTTCCGTCTTTGGTGATGAAGATGAGGTATGACCAGCCCAGACCAGGCTTGCTCTTTCGGATGGATTTCAGGTCAGACAAGCTGAGAGAGAAGGCCCACTGGCCACGTGCGATGGGTGACTTTGGCCCAGAAGCTATTTAGGGAATAAAAAACATCCCAACAGCTGGTGTTACAGAATGCTTTTTTCCCCCTCTTAGACTATCCCACAATCCCAGAGTCTTTTCCCACATGGAGTATTCCACATTGCAGCATTGCTACTAATCAAGGGGAAGCCCTTCCTGCTCTGGTTACCGTTTGTTTCCTCCGGGACCTGAGATCGGGTCCCCACTGTACTGATCACAGCCCAGTCTGGTTCGTAGCCTGGATCAAAGATTTCTTCTTCGGCCTGGCCCCCTGCTGCGTCCTGATGAATAGAAAGCAAGAATTAAGCCTGAGAATCTTCTCATTTCTTGTGCTATGTAAATTGCTTTGAAAACATTTTGGGTTGAGATTAATAATCATCTCATGGGAACCTTATCAGACAAACTAGGCTCAGACAAACTATTCAGACCATTGGTCCGGTTAATCCGGTGGTTAATCAGTCTAGCTACTACGGTAATACCTGATACTGAATTACCTGATAGTACCTGATAGTACCTTTTTAGTAATATCTAGACTGATAAGCTGCAGTTCTCCAGGGCTTCAGGTATAAATTTTTCCCAGTACTACTTGAAGATGCCAGGGATTGAACCTGGGACCTTCTGCATACAAAGCATGTGACCTACCTCGAAGCCACAAATCTTACTCAGTGTTTACAGTCACCTGTAAAATATGGATATTAATTGCCTGACTTTGACCAGACCTTTGTGCAACTTTGCTGGTCAGTTTAAAATGTTTTGTGCTAGAATCCCCGGTCTTTAATAACTCAGATACCTAGATTTGAACTTGTAGATTTTGCCAATGGTTGGCTCATGGGGTGCAGTAGGGAATTGCCCCCACACACACACTGACAGCCATCATTTTGCATCTGACATTACCCTTACTCTCACCACTATTTTGCACCAACCTCCAGTAAGATGATTGCAGGGCTTTAATGAAAAGATCAAAGTCAGTCCTGCAAGCCTGAAGTCTGCCCACTTCTAACTGAGACTACTAGATACAGATGGGGAAGGATGAACAGGAAAGAAGGGTGTAAATGTCTCACCTTCTTGGTGTATGTGATTTGAGCAGAATCAGAAGACTCCTGTACAGGTGTCCACTGCAGAAAAGTGTCTGAGTCCTGAAGAAAGAAAGAAAAGCAGTCATGTTAAAAAAAAAAAAAACCTATAATATCCTCATTTTCAAAGGCTGCAGCTCTCCCAAGTCTTAGAAAAGTTACCATTCATTTGTCAATGATAACTATCCCACAGCCAGCTGTTCAACATTGGCTCTTTGAAATACTATGCACAATGAGTTTAGTGTAACAATTACTTGTTTGTTCTGCTACAATATTCTGCTTGTGTCTAGAGCTGTACTTTTCTGAGACATCTTGATGTTTGCTGCTCTATTTCACTCTTAACATATTTCAAAGAACAAAAGAAAGGCGACTATCCCCTGCATACTGGAAGTCCTGTTGGGCCCATTCAATATTCTGAAATATTAGGCATTGCCTATGCTTTTTCTAATATGCTTCTTAAGTCATAAGAACTGGGAACTTACACTTAAGAACAACACCACTTAAACCAAGCCCAACTTGACCTACCTTCTCAATTATACGGATGACCCCTGGTATGAGAGAATCTTGGTCAGGATGACGCTTTGCACTGGTGTGCAGATAGACACCATCCTTCTCAAAGGTAACCTGGAGCATAACAGAAGAAAACAAAAGGTCAGTATGGGAAAATGGCTCGTAAGCTCCTTCCCCCAATAATTTTCCCTAACTCACAGCTGCAAAGGGGCACAACCAGGGCTAAGCAAAGAAGTTGAAAGAGACTTTATTAGCATTACAAGCCCACCCACCTCATACCAGCAGATTTGGGGAAAACGTAATTTATAACTATAACTCAAGGACAGGGAAACACAGAAATCAAATCCTGCCCCAGCCAGGAAATGGCTAGCTTCCCACTCTACACACCTCCCACTGCATTTATATGAGCTAATACACCCTTCCCTCTACTTCTGGGGAGGAACTCTAGCATTCCCCAAGGGGAAAGGGCATAACCCACCCAGCTCCCTCCTCTCTTCCCCATCCCTGATTCATTACCCCACCCCGCAGGAGCAAAGGCCTCACTCACCCTACAGTCCACTAACTCCATTCTCCCTGACAGCAACTTCCGGAAAAACAAAACGTCATTTCCTATCCCTTTTCGCCTTTCTCGTCATGTGCCTGTCCCAGCTGCCATGATTGTTCCTGGAGGGACGCACCTTCAATAGGGAATTCTGGGCACTCTGGCGGCAAGGGCGGAAGTGAGGTTTCCGCGGCCATCTTGGTGCAGGGCAAAACGGCCTTTATTTTCCTTTTAAGAAGTGGGGAGCTTCTGTCCACGACCAGCGGGCACAGAGCTGGACCGCACCATCTCAGTTCAAGAAGAGCTCACATTCTCGAAGTGCGCAGGCAGGACCCAAAGGAAACAACAGCAGCTCCTGCATTATACACGCAGACCCAGACCACGAAGTGTAATAACTCAAAATAACATTCAGGGACAAGGAAGGGAACAACTCATATTGAATAAACGGGAGGGGGAGAAAAGGGGGCTCTTCCTCCAACTTTACGCAGGGCAACAGCAAAAAAAGACAAAAACGGCAGAGCAACCACTGGCTCCGTCTTGCCGCGTATTGACCCCACCGCCGCCTTTGGAGACTTTAGCAAAGAGCCAGGAAAAGGCTAGAGTAACACACAACATTCCTGGACTATCGTCACTTCCGGTCAAAAGCAGAATTTGCCCCCTAGCTTACAGAAGAGATTTCACCATAGAGATGCCCATAACAAATCTTCACGGCGAAAGGCCGCTTTCCTTTTTTCCCGGAAGTTTGGCTTGTGTGTCACTCTAGTCTTTTTAAGATCTCTATGCATTGAAGTCGTCTCCAGCCATTTTTACTATGGTCTGCGTTGGCACCCACTCATATTTGTGATAAGCGCCTTGATGCCCCCTCTGCTATTTTTTAAAGGGGGCAGCCGAGGCTCTTTCTCCCCATTATCTTTCTAAAATTGTCCCTATTTTAGCGGCAAGAAACAGGAGCTCCCGCCCGGCAACCACTATCCTCTGGGAGGACACTGTGCCCTCCGCGGCCATCTTTGTATCGGGCACTTCCGCCTCTCTGCGCTCCCACCGTACGGATTGGCTGTTCCTTGCCGCCATCCTTTTAAAGGGCAACACGTGGACGCGGCTCTCATGTCTTGTGAGGGCAGCCGGAGGAGGCGGAGCCTTGGGGGTGGGGCGGGAGGAGAAGGCGAAGGCAGTGGTTGTTTAGAAGAAGAAGAGGGGGGGGCAGAAGTGTCCCGGGAGGGGTCAAAGGTGAAAGGTCAGGCTTCAGAGTGGTAACCCCGAGAGGGGGTGGGGTGGCTGCGGTGGTTAAGCTTGGAGAGGGAGCCAAGAGACAGGAGAAGGTAATGCCCCCCATGTTTCCCTTTGCCTCCCCGAGAGGTCTCACCGCGGGTGGGGGGGAATTGTTTGTGTCCAGTTTGGGGGGCAGCGACTGCTTTGTATTTGCACCCACCTCTGAAATTTTGTGCTGTGTGCCCTTCAGTCTTGTCTGTTCCACGGTAATGCGTCTCTTCCCCTCCCCTTTCGTGGCATAACCGTACATTTTGTCTGGTTGCTATAGAACCCGTGAGTCCTGGCTTCTCAGCCTCCCTGCTCACCTGCTAGTAGAAAGCTCCACTCTCCTCCAGAGAGCCCAGGAGTTCTGGATAGTGTGGCCCTTGCTGCTCTAGCTCCCTGGACTGTGTATCCTTCCTGAGAGCCCTGGAGTCCTAGAGCTGCTAATTTGTTCGCTTTCTTGGTCTACTAGTCTGTCCTTGCCTGAAAAGCAGATTGCTAATCTTGACTCCTTTTCTCTTTGACCCAGGTGTCCTGCTACCCTATCCTATGAACTGTTTCTCCATTTTAATAGAACAGCTAGTTTCTAGCTGTTGTCAACCTATAGTAACCTACTATGCCAAATTCTCCTTTGGGAGAACTCAAGAGTCCTGACTTCCATTAGTCCCTGCTCCCTTAAGAGAGGTTGAGTGCCCTGACTTAACTAGCATTTCAAAGTTTAGACAGTCTGTTAAATAAAGCTACTACAAATATATTCTGATAAGCTAAACATATGTGAGTAACTGTGTAGCATCTTTAAAATACTGTTTTAGTGTAAGAACTAACAGAACTGTGGGTGCCACACTGTGCAACAGGCTTCCCCCAACCTCACACCCAGGGTGAGAATAAATCTGCTAAGGTGTTGCCTGCTAAAATGTATGTGTGTAATCTAAAAGCAAGTAAAATATGCTTTGCCCCAGACATTGTTTTGTTCATATAAAAATATATGCAGATTGATTTATTACGCTAATAGTTGAAAGTCCTACAATGTGCTGCCTAAGATTTCTTTAATTGGGTGACACCCCTATGGTTAATGCACATATCCCTTCTCTTTTTGTTTCCCTGCAGGATGACAAACATGGCAGATAACCACAAAGAGAACTGGGCAGCCCTGGTGACTGCAGCAGAGCAGTACCAGCGTCAGACAGGCAATGAGGTGGTGCTGCTCACGGCCTTCAGGGCTCCACCCCCTGGTGGCTTTGGTTATACACAGCATGGAAGTGGGGCTTTGGCTGATGCTGTTCAACGCTACCTCGAAGATATCGCAGTGGTCCATAAAACCACTGCCTTTACATATGCCACCCGTTCTTCCTCAGTCCCTCGCCCGTCTCCCACCAATGGCTCCTACTCCCGCAGCTACCCCTCTACCTTTGCCCCAGATGAGCCTGCCCCTCATAGGACATCTACCTCTCAGGGGCCCTTGCTGCAGGCTTCTGGAGGTGAGGAGCCTGAGGATGAAGATGAAGGAGACAGGAACACCTTGACAGAAGTGGAGCAGCCAGGTGGGAGAGAGCATCCCAGTGATACTACTGGTAAGTCTATGTACTGTCAACATTGGCTGGTTATGGGAAACTGTATAGACTACTCAGCAGGCAGAGTACAGAGGCAACCAGACTGCTAATTCCAGAGGAGGGTTTCATATGGAAGCAATGGCTGGATTTGGTCATAATGCAAAACCGTAATCAGTGTATCTAAAGCATGGTTTCATAACACAGTCTGAACCTGAGCCTTCCTATGGACCGATTTGTTGGGGCCTTTGCATCAGGCTCTGAAAATTGGTTTGCAAACCACAGTTTGTACTGACTGGCTTCCTTTTTTTTTTTTAATTGACATGTTATTGACAAACTCAGTTAGGGTTCTTTGGCTTTGCCCCAAACAACAAAGTTCAAGAGCAGAGGTTTTTAGCCAGGGTTAGAGAATCCAAGTTGATCACCTCTAATACTTGGGGACTGTTCTCATCCCACTTTGTCCCATGTCTTTTGGGCTTCATCTTGGAGTATATAACCAGTTTCTCTAAGAAGCTGCTGTAATGGTTGGTCCTTTACCGGTGCATTCTCTGCATCTAAAATTCCAGCCAGTTCAGTTTGCCATGTTTCTATAAGATACTGAATTGCCAATTCTTACCAGCTCAATAGCTAACTTCAATTCGGCATTGCCCCCATCTCCAAACTGGCATCCGTATCCAACTTGGGCTGAAAGTAGTCGTGATACGCACCTTTTCCAAATAGACTATTGTGTGAACAGTTCTTTCTCTGTCCAAATAGAACACTGATTTATTAAATTAGAGGTCAGCCACTGAAGAGTTCTGGGCCAAATCCGTTTCTGTATTATTGCTTTAATGCACTACAAGAACATCTAGCAAAACGGGCAATCAGGATTGCAACTCTGTACCAACTCCTGTTTAAGTTGTGGATTGATCTGAAGAAGCATCAGGAGCTTGACGTTTTTCAGAAAGTACCTATAACCATAATGCAAAACCACTCTATGGTTCAGCTAAACCATAGATTTATGTTTTGGTTTTCCACAAACCGTGGCTGTTTGGGAGCTGACAAACCAACTCTTATACCACTTTGGAGCCAGTTAATGCAAACTGGCTTTTTGTTTTGTCTTTTCTGCATCATGGAGACGGGAGAAAACAGTAGTGAGTGGATGGGAGACAAATCAGACAAGCAGCTCTAAATCATGGTTTGTGGTGCATGTAGGAAAAATGAGCCTCAAACTATGATGTGTATTCTTAACTATGGTTAGCACAAACCATAATGGTTTTCCATTATGTTGGAATCAGCCAGTATCTGGTCTCAATTTTATTCTATATCACTCAAACATCTCTACCATCCCCTCTTGCAAATTCTTAAAGCGGAAAGTTTTAAACATTGTTCCATTCCTATCTATGTGGAAGGGCAGATTTGATATAGACAGGCAAGGAGAATGAATTCTGGAATTGTGGGAGGACAAGGAGACTTCATGCAGCACCATTCCATCTTGGGCCATCGTGAACACTTGATCCACCCAAAACTTTGCGCCATCTCTGTGTGGCAGTGCAGCATAAACAGCCACCCCTGTTTTGGAGACTATTTGTGTTTTCATCCTGAATAAGCAGCCCAGAGGTAGCTTCAGCTTTGCCCCAAGTATAAGCTCTTTGTATAGACAACGATTGCCTTTCAGTTTTTAAAACACTAGACTCTCCTTCCAGGTCTGTTTGTGATGGACGAAGATTCTCCAAGCCAGGAATACGAGCCTTTCTTCGACTCTGACCCAGAGAGCACTGATGGTGAGTGAGAGCAGGGGAGAATGGTCTGGACCCCTGGCCCTTGGGGGGGGGCCACCCCCAGCCACGCCAGAAGCTAGGAATTCTGTTGGCCAAGTTAAGGTCTTGGGTGTTGCACTGGGTCTGGATCACTTGGGGTTTCATAGGTATTTCAGGACACTCCTCCATAAGAAATACCCTGTTTGTGGCTATCGCCTTCTGAGGAGAGAGAGCCAATTAGTGGCAAGAGCCTTGGACAGGCCTGTTTTCAAATCCTCACTATAAACCTCTCTGGGTGACCTTGGGTCAGCCTCCCCTATCTTTTTTCATAGTGGCTGTGAAGATAAAAGGGCTTAAACCCTCCAGCACTCTGGAAGGAGACTGAGATACAAATGTAAGAAATACACAAGTGGTTCCCTGGCCAGATCTGTCCCTAGAAGAGGACCAGCCTTAAGCCAATGTGCAATGCTGTCACATTGGGCCCCACGCTTTGGAGGGCCCTGCACCAGCACAGTGAGTATATCGCTCCTGTGGCAGCCAGGACCTCTATGAACTGTAAGTCTGTGGGGCGAGCAGAGCAGCTTCGCCTTGGGCCCTCCCACCTACCCCTGCCTCTGAACGGCCTAAAATGGGCCACCTGGAAGCAGCTGGTGGCGGCAGCATCATCACGTCACCACCAACTATTTCCAGGTGCCGCAACACAAGCACTTTTTTGGGTGAGTGGGGGCTGCGCAGAGTGGATGGGAGGCCCCTCGGGAATGCCCAGCATTGGGCCCCACCACTCCTAGGTGCAGGGGGCCCTGGATGCAGGGTCAGGGCAATTCAACCAGTGCCAGGCCCCCTGTTGTGGCCACTTATTCTTCATGAAAGTGTAAGTCCCAGGACAGCTGCCCCAGTTGCCCTGTCCAAGGGGGTGCTCTGTCAGTGGGTATGTGTAGTGGGGTGTTCTCTCGTGGTAAAAGGTAAAGGTTTCCCCACGACCGAATGGTCTTGTCGTGACTGTAGGGGGCGGTGCTCATCTCCGTTTCAAAGCCTGTAGAGCCGTCGTTTTCGTCCGAGGACAAGCTTCCGTGGTCATGTGGCCGGCATGACTCTACACCGTAGCACATGGAACGCTGTTCCCTTCCCACTGAAGTGGTCCCTATTTATCTACTCACATTTAGGTGCTTTCAAACTGCTAGGTTGGCAGGAGCTGGGACAAGCAACAGGAGCTCACTCCGTCACGCAGTCTTGAACTCCCAACCTTCCGGTTGGAAAGCCCAGCAACAGCGGATTAACTCGCTGCGCCACCACGTCCCTAGTAGTCCTTGAGTGTAAAACATACTTTATAAAGAGGCCTACCAGCTGCTCTGGCTTGAGTCGGCGTGAACTTCAAAAACAAAATCTGCCAGGATCTTATGAAGGACAGCAGAAATAAGCCCCCCCCTTCCCGGTGAGAATCAGCTTTTCCAATTGGAGCAAATGTCTGTGCTGCCCTGCATTGTGTGTCCCCAATAATGCTAAATGAAATGATTTTGGAAAAAGTTCACATGCAGGGGACAGCCCGCCTGTTTGGCCCTACATCCAATACTTGTGGGTATACTGCTTCAGAACATGGAAGTTTTACTTGAGCTCGCCTGCCTGGTGTACACTGAGGACTGGTGTGGAATCTACTGCCACCAAATGTTATTTGAGTTGTACTATAAGAAATGCCTAGCTCTGCACAAAATAATTTGTACTTGATATTCACAGTGTGAACACATTATAGATGGATTGGGGCAGAAGATGACCCTTGGGGTTTATTTTCCACTCATTCTTGATCTTCTAGTGCTTTTATATCCCTCTGCAGCAGCTTATCTCCTCCGCCCCCACTTTTATTCTAAAGTACCAAACAGGTTAGCAAGAAAGATGCTCCATTTTCCTGTTTCAGTTTACTCTGTGAAGTTGCCTTGCACTGAGCCAGACCACTGCCGGTAGAGTGACCTTTGACGGCCAACAGTTCTCCAGGGTTCCTGAAAGGGGCCTTATTCCAGCCCTACCTGAGATTGAACATGAGGCCTTCTGCAGACAAAGCAGGTGCTATACCTGAGGCAGGGCCTTGCACAACTGCACCTTTCATTATTTTCTTCAGATCTGTGATATCCTTTTGCGAGATAATTTGTACTTGGTATTCTCAGTGTTAACACATTATAGATGGGTTGGGGCAGAAGGTAAATCATAAACCATATGGCACCTGCTAGATAACTAGGATTCTTGTGATGACAACAGAAAGGCAGTCTAAGATCTTGGCCTGACTCAGCAAGACACTTCGTATGTTCTTAAACAAGGTCACGTATTCCGGCTCATGTACCACTGATTGGGCTTGAAGTTCCAGAATAATCAAGTGTACTGTATGGCTGCAGTCTGAGCCACTAAACGCTTTATGCCGGGAAGGCAACAAGTTGGGAAGGGAGCTAGAAGCAGGAGGAATATGCATATTAAGAAATGCTGAGCAATGCTCTTGCTGTTTTTGACCCCTTCCTGCTGTGCCTCTAAGTCTATCATCTTTTACCTCCTGGCCTTTCTCCAGATGGGAGTCTGAGTGAGGAGGCTCCTGGGCAGACAGCTCCTCTACCCCTCAGCCACCAGTATGCCAAGTCCCTGCCTGTCTCAGTGCCCATCTGGGGCTTTAAGGAGCAACGACAAGAGATGCGCTCTTCTGATGAGGAGAACAGCAAGGTGAGTGGGGTTTGAGGGTGGGGAGGGAGCAGAAGGGGGGGAATGATAACCCTTCAAGAAGAAATCCTGTCCAAAGCTCTTCACCTTTTGTTCAAGCAGAAAGGCATGTGCAATCCCTGTCAATCTAGCAGGGCAAATTCTAAAAGGCCTGATTTTACACTGATTCTGATTTTTACACTGCAAGTGGAGACATGAGCATTTGCCTGTATATTCAAGCATTCAAAGAATGTCAGCTTTAAAGAAGTTTCTAGTCCTTATGGTTACAAATATAAACTTGAACCTGTTTTTTTTTGGGGGGGGAGGGATGACCAGGACATGTTTTTTAGATGCCATGCCTCATGCAGCTCTCATGTCTTCGATGAATCAAATGGCAGAAATAGCTGCTTTGGTGCAGAATTTTTACTTGGTGTAAGATACAAACTGCTGTGGAAGTGATGATGTCTGGGACTGGTGGAAGACTGAAGCGTGTTGAGCAGTGGGTGGAATTTGTGGGCGCACACTCCCCAGGGGAAGTCGGCGCAGCTCGCAGCCAGTGACGGAAGCATTGGCAGGGATGGGGTGCAGGTGAAAGAGACGTGTTGCTACTGTCCTCCTTTGTGTTCCACATTGCAGCATTCATCCCCTGACCTAGAGAAGATTGCTGCCAGCATGCGGGCCTTAGTGCTGCGAGTCTCGGATGGCACAGAGATGTTTGGGGACCTTCCCCGGCCACGCCTCAACACAAGCGACTTCCAGAAGCTACAGCGGAAATACTAATGAATCTGGCCTTTCCTGTCTCTTGACTTCCTTCTCCTTCCTGCCCCCTCCAAGTTGGTTTCCTCCTGGCCTGTCTTCTCCCTCCCCCCTCCACCACTCACCTGCTCCCAGTCAGTGGACAGGATCAGAAGCTCCCCTTAAGCCATATACAGTACCCCCGAACTTTTCTACCCCTGCTCCGAGATCCTATAAGCTTTAAATTGATCACCTCAATCTTACACTACATTTGGGATGGGGATGTCTACGCCCTCTTCCTCTCCATCCCTAGAAACCTGGACGTCCCCTTTTCCCTTCCAGTTTGTGAATTAGAAGGTACAGTTGCCCTTCTCATGTGGGATTGTTGCCCACGCAGAGAAGAGGAAGAAACACTACAGTGGTGTACTGACAAATTTACACTACCCCATCACCACCCCAGATCCCGTCTACCCCAGCCCTGGCTCCTGAGGGTTCAGTCTTCAGAATTTTCTCTCTCCTCCCCAACAATAAGTGTCTTAAGAAAGATCCTTTGCACATAAGCTGGGTTTTGTCTACACTTTTGAGCTAAGTGTTCCTTCTGGGGAGGGCGGGGGTCTGGTCATCTTGCTCTTCTTCTCCACCGCCTCCCATGCATAGCTCTCACAATTTCCAGGTGGTATTTCAGGGTCCTTTTTTATTGGGAAGGGTGGTGCAATGGTGGGGCTGCCCCCAGGCAGATGGGATGTACAAGGGGCTCTAGGAGTCACATACAACCCTCTGTTTCTCCCATCCCCAACGTACTTTTGTATCAGATTCTCAGGGGCCCTTTGTGGCCCTGGCCCTCTATTTTTGTCCAAAGAAGATTGGTGAA
This sequence comes from Lerista edwardsae, assembly GCA_029204185.1. Classification (NCBI taxonomy): domain Eukaryota; kingdom Metazoa; phylum Chordata; class Lepidosauria; order Squamata; family Scincidae; genus Lerista; species Lerista edwardsae. Next base: position 1,414,097 of record JAJKFI010000130.1, on the reverse strand, counting down.
TTGGAAGGGAGAGGATGTATATTGTTTCTCCTTCCTGCCAACCTACCAGCCAATTAAAATAAAAAAAAATCTTTTACCAACTTCTTTGTATTGTCTGGTTGATTGGGAAATGATTTAGAACAGCGTTGGGTACCCCAGGCTAGTGAATGGGCTGCAGTGTTTGGCTTATGCACTAACCATGACCCCATGACTAACAGGAGGGGGTCCAGCTATTTTGCACATGTCTAGGAAACAAAATGTCTTGTGAGCCCCACATAAAACCTGGATGGCCTAGAGGTTGCCCACTTCTGGGGCTGGAAGAACTAAGAGGGGAAGGTGCCAAAAGCAGGGGGGGAAATTCTTTAAATTAAGCTTCAAGTTCCACTCTCAGAAATAGGTAGGAAGGCTGATTGCTGGCTGGAAAATGGCTTCTCTGACAGCTCACTCTGGGTCTAGACATCTGACCTGAGGATGTGATGTGAATGGGGAAAGTGCTTCTATCCTCCCTTCCACTGTAATTTTCTTTCCTACTGGAGTAAAGAGATTACCATATTTTGCATAATCCACAGTTTTGCAATTAAATTCCAAGGTGAGCAGTAAGGGAAAGTTTTTAATACGAAAATATCTAACCATTTAAAGAGCCGATACATTAAAAAGGATTCCAGCTGTCCTCCCCATTACTGTATTTTCTACAAATTGCCCTGAGGGAATCCACTTTTAAAGACAAATTAACCTGGCAAAAATATAGTGGGTAGGAAAAGAGTGACGAAAAGGTATTCCTTGGTTTTTATTGGTGCTTAGTATAGTCCAGTTATATACAAAGGCAGCAGGCTTGAAGAGGGAGGAAGCATAATATAAAATGGGAAGGAACATGCAGAGGTGCATTTTAAGCCCCAGGTGGAATTTGAACTGTGGTGTCAATACAAAATAAGAGAGAGAGCACAAAGATTATGTTCTTGCAGGGGGGAAGGGATTGCTCTAGCTCTCCTAGTGAGTTTTGCAGAAGCGTTTAACGAGGTGGGGGGGGGAGAAAGCAGAAGCGCTCCCGTGGAGCAAGAAATGCCCTTATTACTTCTCTGGGTGATTGAGGAACATGGAAGAAGCTCTGATGAACTCAGTCGTAGTATTTCTCTGCCCTGCGGACCTGACAGTACATCAGCATGGAGAACACGATGCCCAGGACCTGGGGAGAGGAGAAGGGTCAGGAAACGGGTGTAGAAGTCCCAGCTCAGTCTGTTGCCTCCCAAAGCTCCCTTTTCCCAGTCCATTGAGGCCAGTATTGTGTGCCTCAACTGGCAGCAACCCTTGAGGGCTTCCCATCCTACCTGGAGATAAAACTAAAGCATGCAGTGCAGGTGCTCAATCACACTTCCCTCTGCCTCAAAAGCAGAAAGTGACAGCAAGCCCTACTTCAATATTGCAGTGAACCACCTGCTTAGCACGTGCCTATTTCTCCCTACAGGCAATCTATGCAGTATTCCTTATTGCTCCTATGGTAGGGGGTGGATAACATGTACGGCAATAGAGAACTGTTGCAGCCTGCCACGGTTGTATTGCTCCTTCAGTCTCACCTGAACGACAATAATGCAAGCGGCAAAGATCCCCATAGCAGAAATGTTCTCCCCCAGCCAGCGTTTCACCTTCTCATAACAGGGCTGCAAGAAACGAAATGTAAAAGCAACATGATCTACTGACAAAGAAGGAAGTTTGGGGGGGACAGGAGTGTCTGTGCAATGGCCACAATTCTGACTGCTTAGGGGTCAAACAGGATGTTATCTGAAGCTTGTGCTATGCAGTTGTGCATGCTTGTTTTTCTTCACAATGGAACAGCTGTGATAAGCCACGATCCAGACTGGATTTCCTCCAGTGTGATCCCAAGCTGGATTGGCCCTCTCACAGACATTGGTTGCTTAAGGAGTAACATTTCCATTTGGGCCTGTAAGAGCTTTCCTGCTTGGTGAAACAGAAATGCTCAGGCCTGGATGTGTGGATGAAAGCGCATGGATCAACTGTAGCAAAGCAGACCTTTTATGCCCAGTGGATGTTGTTTTATAAAGAGACAACCAACCCACAGCTAGATGCACTTGCATAAAATGATTCAGGATTGTTAAAGTGGTATAAAACTGTGGGTGGGAACCACCAGTGGGTTATGAGCCAATTTCAGGTGGGTTGCAAAACACCTAGAGCAGCCATTTGAAAATATGGGAAGATGGGGTGCTGGAAAAGGGGGCGGGACTGTGGTTGTTTTGCTCATGGCAAAGTTGTAAACAGGCTTTTTCCCTTTTCTGATTCACTTTGGTATTGGAAAACAGCTGAGAAATAACCCAGCTGATTGCTGCAGGAAAGCAGCAGGCTCTGGCATCACAGTGATGGCATTTCCAGCTATGACATCACATTCGGTGGGTCCCAAACAGATCATCATTCTAAAAAGTGGGTCCCGGTGCTAAAAATTTTGAGAACGACTGGTATAAAACCAATATAAATTGGATGTATTGTATATGCAGCCAGAGAGGAAAAGAGACGGAAAATAGCAGAACCCATAATGTGGCCCATAGTGCAGTATGGAGTTAAAGGTGAGTTCTGGGGTTAAAAAAGTGAAGTCCACTGTATTGGAGGGGATTAATGAGTGAGGCACTCACCCATTCCTGGGTGAAGCCGCTTGAGAAGTATTACTGAGTCTCAGTGACGACCTGCTTTGATTAATCAGTGTGGGAAGGGATGCTCCCGAGACAGGCCAGTTTGGATGCCAACCTGTGCCACTTCTCACCTCCTTCCACCAGGTGGTGCTGTCAGCTTTGCAGGTGCTACTTCTCTCCAAGCAGCAGGACTCAGGCACCCAGGTACCATTATGCACTTCAAACCAGTCTGTGTAGTTCTGCACTCCACAACAGCGGAACTGCAAAGCAAAGAGTCTATATTTGTATGACAAACTGGGTGGGTGGGGGAGGCAGATAAAAAAACAGGGTGCAAGTACTTGCTGTGGGGGGGAATAACACTTTAAATTATTCCTGTTCTACCTGGGGAGTCCTAATTTTCACATGGATGGGGGATATTTAAACACTCACCTCATTCTGCACGTGGTCCCACGCGTTGGTTAGCCTCAAGTTGCCCTCAGTCTTGTACAATTTAAGGCCCTCCTTTAGGTTGGACTGGGCATAGCTGTCAAACTGGAGCAAAGACACCGGCTTATGTCGGCAAATTAAAGATAAACTAAGTTTCTAGTTCTCATGGTGGCAATTGCTGGGAAACCCTGTGGGGATAACCTTTTTTAGAGTTTTGTACACCAGAAGAGTGTTGAGAAAGGCTTTCTCAATCATTAAAGCAGGGAATGGCCTTTGCTGCAGTTTTCCCAGTAGCAATGTATGGCTGTGAGAGCTGGACCATAAGAAAGGCAGAGCGCCGAAGAATAGATGCTTTCGAATTATGGTGTTGGAGAAGACTCTTGAGAGTCCCCTGGACTGCAAGGAGATCCAATTGGGCAATCCTCCAGGAAGTCAAGCCTGATTGCTCCCTGGAAGGACAAATCCTGAAGGTGAAGCTCAAATACTTTGGCCACCTCATGGGAAGAGAGGACTCTTTAGAAAATACCCTCCTGCTGGGAAAGATTGAAGGTAAAAGGAGAAGGGGGCGGTAAAGGATGAGATGGTTAGACAGTGTCACCAAAGTGATGAACATGAAATTGGGCGAACTCCGGAAGCTAGTGGAGGCCAGGGAGGCCTGGCGTGCTGTGGTCCAGGGGGTCGCGAAGAGTCGGACACGACTCAGCAACTGAACAACAACAACAACAGTTCCTGCTACAACAGTTCCTAATTGGGTCTTCATTTCACTTTAAACCTCCTTTCTTTCTTCCATCTTGCTTTGCATTTCCATGATTTCCAGACCTCCTTGAATCTTCCAGGAGGTACAGCCAATCTGGACTGGAGAAGAAAAGGACGGTTCTTACCTTGTCCCTGCAGGTAACAAAGACCAGCAAACCAACCAGCTCCAGCAGGAAGAGCGTGGAGAGAACCAGGAAGAACTAGGGAGAAATGGTGAGATCAGAAAACCGTTTCAGGCAGAGGTTCTTCCATACATATTAAAGATTCCTCTCCCTCAATATCAGACAAATTGTAATTCTTTTATGCAGACCTGTCATATTAGACTCAAGCTAATACTTGATAATGGCCCCATTTATGAAGAATGAATTAAAGAAACAGGAATCCGGTTGCTGTTGTTGTTAAAGGCAGCGTAACTGCTATCATGTCACTTCATAATCTTCATAGTTTGACAGAGACAAGAATAGGTTTTTTTTTTCAGAAGGGTTGTAAGGAAATAAAATATTTTCTGGAAAGAGCATGTCATACACCCATTTCCTCTGCCAGGAAAACTGCAATCCTAAGCATGTTTACATCTAAAAGCATGTTTTCTAAAGCATTTACTTCTAATTTCACTATATGCAACGCGGCTCACCCCAGGGAAGTGAACTTTGGATTGCAGTTCAGGAGACCTACAAATCCCTTCTATACAGTATTCTTGTCCCTTTTAAAAAACTAGTATTCTTAGAACAGTAGCAGGAAACCATAAGGCTTGGTGTTTACATACAGATGTGCACATTTCTAAGCCAAGCGTGTTCTCACGGCACTCACCTGCCACTCTGCTCCTGACCTGATGCACTTGCAACATTGCACACCTAAAACCAGGTAGTTGGAAGTAGTCTAAAGGCCATTCATTCAATTGTTTCAAGCTCAGTTGCAATTCAGAATAATCTCCCCCCCACACACACACACTTCTCCTGGCATCCCAATGTCCCACAGATCAGACTGTGCAGTCTAAGAGCACAATCCTAACCTGGACTTAGACCAGCAGACTTAGGCCAGCAAAGTTTGGCCGGCACAAGGGACACCGCAAAATACGTTTGGACCACTCTCGGAGTCAGCGAGGCCAGGATACAGACGTGCGCCATCCTTCCTGACTCCGAGAGTGGTCCAAACACGCTTTATGGTGTCCCTTGTGCCAGCCAAACCTTGCTGGCCTAACTCCAGGTTATGATTGCTCTCTAAGGCACAGTATGTTACTTGCAGAGATCAACTGCATAACAGAAAGGTACATGCAGAGCAAATGTGTTTATGCCACGGCAAGTTGAAAACTGTCAGAGACATTAAAACAAAAACACTGAAACCCGCACATTCCACCTATGGGATTCCACCTTGTGATTCGGTGCGCCTCCCCTTCCGAGATCCCACGCATGCAAAAAACAGCCCCTACCGTCAATAGCAGGCAGCGATGTTCTGTGGCTGCTCCCAAACATCCAAGGAAGCCAACAACCATGATGATGGCACCAGTCGCCATGAACAGCCCAGCTGCTGACAGCGACGGGAAGGAGAACGACAAGGTCGCAAAGCGGCCCTGGGTGACGGCCAGCCACACTCCGACGCCGAGCACTCCGCAGCCACCCAGCTAGGGGAATAAGCAAAGGAGACAGCAAATTCACATCACCAAGGAGCGGGGAAATTCAGCGTCTGTTTTCTCCTCTTGCCTCGAGGCATCACGGATTTCTCACTTTCCTCCCACAGGCTGGACTGCTTGATGCTGATGCTGTTGCTGTTGCTGTTGCATCTGTTGCTGATGCTTCTCCACAATGAAAGCTGTTACAATATTCGCAAATGTTTCATGACATCATAGTGGAGGGAAAGGAAGTGGGACCCATAGACAATGGGTAGGCATCAGTCAGTGTTTAGCCCCTTATACAGAGGACAGCATTTTAATAGGCAAATACATCCCCTACCATGTCATTGATTCTCATAACTGCCAGTGAGGTAGGTAGTTATTACATTTATTACAAGAGAAGTGCCTGAATGAAAAGCACCTACTAAGGGCACAATCCTAACCTGGTGTTAGGCCAGCACAGTTAGGCCAGCAAAATTGGCCAGCCCAAGGGCCACCGTAAAGCACGTTTCGACCACTCTCGGAGTCAGGGAGGATGGTGCACATCTGTGTGCTGGCCTCTCTGACTCCGAGAGTGGTCCAAACATACTTTATAGTGTCCCTTGTGCCAGCCAAATGTACTGGCCTAACTGTGCCAGCCTAACTCCAGGTTAGGATTGCACTCTAACTTAGAAACCCTCCCCATTAGTCCTGGATGTGAGCAGGCAGCACGTAGTTGTTTCTAATACAGAATAAGGATGACTTGCGTGCATAATTTTGATTTTTGTTTTACACACATAAGTTAACTCACACGTTCACACAGCCCTGTCTATGGGGAAGTGGACTGGCCCATTGCAACTCACCCAGAAGATGAGGTTGAAGACAAACATCTTCACTTTAACACATAGTAGACAGCCACGGCTAACCCCCATGTTGGATAAATCTGTGGGGTGGAGGAATGAAAAAAGAATGCACAGTGACTCTGGAGCTTTTCACATATTGCACGGAGCAAATCTGGGTTTGGCATCAAAATTGCAGTGTCCAGGGTTGCTGTTTCAAATTTCAGGAGAAGGTGGTGTGGGTTTTTTTTAGTAAGCTGCAGAGGTTGGCTCTTGACCATCTCCAAGAGTCAAGCGCAAAAAGTTTCGCATTGTTATGAAATAGTTTGTTGGGTTCATTTTCTTCACTCTCATCCGTGTGGTCAAGTAGTTACTTCTCTGATTTACGGGAGCAAAGGGCCTGGTGAATGGGTTACAATTGATTCCCACCTTTCCTTCAAGTAGGGCAAGAGGTCGGTGATTCTCCCCCAGCTTTCTGTCATAAAAACAACCCTGTGAGGTAGGCTTGGCTGAGAGATGGGGTGAGGGGGGGGAGAGTGAATGAGAGTGACTAGTCTATGTTGGCCCAATAGAGATGCTGGCCAGAATAGAGACGCTCCTGGGAATAATGACATGTGGTTTTGAAATACTGGAGATGGGCTGGCCGGGTGGGGGATGGACGACTGGCCACCCTACCTGGAGACCACAGCAAGGAGATTGTACCGGGGGAGGGCCTGGGGGCTGAAGCTGAAGGGTACTGCAGTCAGTGTGGGGAGTGGGATACACAGGTTTAGAGGAGAACCAATGCCCTAAAACCATAAAATTACACATGAATGGCAAAATGCAGACAACACTCTACAGTCCTAAACTCCATGCCTGAGTGCCAAAATGGGGGAAGAGAAGGGACTTATGTGGCCCTTGTTTTGTATATAATGCTTTTAAAAAATGCTGCATTTATATAGCTGTGCCTATATAGACAGTTACCTATTGTGTTTTCCGTCTTGAACATTACTAAAACAAAATTTTAAAACATGATCAGAATTGGAAACTTAAAACAACAACACATGGTTGCTTTTTTATTTAAGCAACTGTTATGCCAGTTGCTTCAATAAATGCCAGTATGTGTACAGTATTATGCCAGTATGTGTACACATATAAATATCTACAACGTGTATCTAGTTAAGTTGAAGTAACTGCTAAGGGAATGGGGGAAATGATGGAGCTGATTTCAGATGGAGCTGATTTCTACAAAAGTGAGAAAATAAAAAAAAATACTGGAGTGGGAATCTCTCTCTCTCTCTCTCTCTCTCTCTCTCTCTCTCTCTCTCTCTCT
>JAJKFI010000130.1:1373652-1406554 GCA_029204185.1 Lerista edwardsae | reverse complement strand
TCTCTCTCTCTCTCTCTCTCTCTCTCTCTCTCTCTCTCTCTCTCTCTGTGTGTGTGTGTGTGTGTGTGTGTGTGTGTGAGAGAGAGAGAGAGAGAGAGAGAGAGAGAGAGAGAGAGTTATATCAGTCTGGTAATTCTATCTCATAATTCCGAATCTTTCTGTTTCAAGTCCCTCCTGACTTCTTTCTATCATAAGAAATGGGGACAGGGGGGAGAGAGACCAGGTTATGTTGTTCCCCCACTTTCAGTTGAGACCAAATTGCAGAGTTATCCACCCCCTTTTTGAGTCTTCTGTCCAGAGCCACCCCCACCCCCACCCCCCAGCTCCCCACCCCAGCTCCCCATCCTTCTTCATACCACTCATTCTAGATTTGGGGTGCAAGGGGAGGTTTCCAACCCAACAAGGCACAGCCCATTATGAACAAGACATGATCCAAATTCCACCCGCATGCCCCTCCTCCCCAGTTCTGGAATCTATCTCTCCACCCCCACCCCACCCCCCAATTCTGCATTTAGATGACTGGGCATTTTTCCAGTTCTGCGGCTGAATTTTCTTGAACTACTCAAATATATTGATTAGATCACATCATCGCATTGTATGCTGTTGGGGTTTTTCCTTTTTACTCCTTAAAGAAAACACCACAATAAAAGAAAATGAGATTTTTGATGATCACGTCTGTTTCTTTTGGTGTTTAAAAAAACAAAAAACAAATTACAAGCACCTTTGAAGAAAACGTTACTACTGCCCACCACGACCTTACAGCTATTTTGGGGTTGGGGGGGGGCAGGATAGATTATATGGGACTGAAATCTCCTCCCTAATCATAGAAAGGGGTCTGGTTTCTTTCTCTACCCATCATCATCATCATCATCATCTCGGTTCCGCACATCCCTCTCTCCCACTCCCCGCATCCCTTCCCATCACAAATTCCCCTCGACGCGCCCTTCACCTTGGCCTCGGGGCGGGGAGTTTCCGAAAGGAGTGTGGATCGGCGTGCGGCGAGAGCCCCCCCCCCCACCAACCCCCGACTCCCAGAGCGTTGAAAGTTTCTTCCCCCCCTCTGCTGGGATACGGAATAGAAAAGGAGGGGAAGCAAATTCCAGGCACGGGACAGGGGGAGGAAATGGGAGGGGAGAACTGGGAACAGCGGTGCGGGAGGCGTGTTTGGAGATATGGGGAGGAGCCGAGGGGCTCTGGAAGGGGAGCGGGCTTTCTCGGCAGGTTTGAGGCACATAACTCAACTTCTTTGGATTCCCATATGTGTATAGCGTCATGCTTGGTAGGGGGGCTGTGAAGCCTCGGGAAGCGTCCTTGGACGAAGACTTCTGTTGAACTCGAAAGCCGGCGTCCGATTCTCCTATCAGAGACTTGTGCCATTCGTTGATGGACGTACAGTATTTGTATTCCTGCCTTATGTGTCGCTGTGATCATTGGCGTTTTTGGAGGAGGGGCACAAGGCTAAGTTTTGCAGGAGTCTGAGCTCCTGGGTAACCCGGCCCCTCCTCCTCGTCTTCACAGGCTCCTGCAAAACGTAGCCTTTTGCCCCCCTTTCCAGGAACGCCACTGGCTATGATTGATTTCATGTACAACCAGAAGGAAACCGATACTGCGATTGTGAGGCTGCGTTGTCAAAAGCCACTTTTGTTGTTGTTGTTGTTGTTTAAGACGGCGTTTCCATATTAATTTTTTCGGGAATGTCGTTGGTATTTTCCTTCAAACAGCAAAACAGTCTTAACATTATGGGGCGGGGATTCTGATACTCTGAAGCAGGCATTAACGCCCTTCCCTCTCAAAGCCCAGCCGCTTGCTCCGGTAGGCGATACTGCCTTTACTCCACAGAGGGAAGGAAAAAGTAACTTGATTTGGCAGAACAGAAGTTACTAAAGCGATGTACTTTACCACGGAAGGAAAGTTTGAGCAAGTTTGAGCAAAATAGAAGGATGCAGTACACACCTCACGTAGTTCTTTTCTCGTCCTTACAACAGCCCTGTAAGGTAGGCCTTTATCTCTGTCTCCATACTGCAGATACGGGACGCTTAAAAATGACAAAACAACAACAACACCAAAACACAAACCAACCAACCAGAAGGAAATGCACACACGACTCTCCAAACAACGGTATTTATATACCGCTTTTCAACACGAAGTTCACAAAGCGGTTTACAGGCAAATAATAATAATGATACAATTAGATGGGTATGCAGAATATCAAATGCAAAAGAAATCGCAGAAAGAATCAAAAGGGAAGAAAGGCGATACTTGGCCCACAGCCCTGCCTGCCTCTCAAATTCATGGCTAGCTCCGGGGAGGAAACGAGAACTGTTTCAAAGGGGAGGAGTTGCCACTTCAATCTCCTCCTCCCGCACTGCGAGTCTGCTGCCCTTTGCTTCCCTCTACTGGGCGGACCGGGATACAGCATAAACAAGCTGCTGCGCCAGCGTTGGGGCGCGATCCGGAGGGGAGCGGAGACCGAGGCAGGAAGAAGAAGAAGAAGGTGAGAGCCGGCAGGAGCCGAGGTTTCTCTGGGGCTAGGAGGAAAAGGTGCGGTCGGTCCAAGGGCTTACTTAGTTTGTACAGGGGGCCAATGGGCAGAGGCGTTTCTACAGGGAGGGCAAAGCTCCAAGTGTTGCAAGAAGCCTTACCCTGTCATGTAAATCCCTCCTCTCCCTTGCTGCTGTAGCCAGTAAGCAACGCCAAGATGTTGCTGTTCCCTGTGAGGATTGGCTAAAACAGTGCAGGAGAGGAGTGATTTCCACTGCAAGGTAAAACTTAGAGCTTTGCCATCCCTGTAGAAACGCCACTGCCAATGGGGTCCAGAGCTGCGGGAAGACGGAGCCGAGTTAAGGGGAAACTGGAGCGCAAGTGAGGATCACGAGAGCGCTGGATTGACACAGCGAGAACCAATTAGACCCCCACTCCCAGTTGGAACCAGTAAGGAGCATGAGGCAGCGCGGGATTGCCTCCCTATTTCCTGGCAAGGTCAATTCATAGAGCCCTGTTGCCTTGAGGGTATGCGGCGGGGCGGGGCGGGCGGGGCGGGGCGGGGGAAAGGCATTAAAAGAAAGGAATGTGGTGTGGGCATTGCACAGCTCATAAGAAAAATTATTTTGTTTTGTTTTTGCTGCGGGGGAGGAAAAAACTCAGCTTTTGTCTGTGCTACAGTGATTCTTAAGCTTTTTAGCACCAGGACCCACTTTTTAGAACGACAATCTGTCCAGGACCCACCAGAAGTGATGTCATGGCCGGAAGTGCCATCACTGTGACACCAGAGCCTGCTGCTTTCCTGAGACTGTAACAATAAGTTGGGTTATTTCTCAGCCACTTTCCAATAGCAAAGTGAATCAGAAAGGGGGGAAAAAGCTTATTTATAACCTTAACGCAGGCAAAAAGTAACATTTAAGCCTGGCAATTATTATTTGAAGAATTTATACCCCACCTTTCCCATGCTGAAACAAATCCCCAGTATGGCTTCCATGGGTAGGTTAATCTAAATCACCATTTTTCAATGCGTTTTTAAAATAAATATACAGTATTCTATGGTTCACTCGTCCTCAGCCTTCACAGTGTGGTTCTCTCCCCTGGCTACATGCCATCGAGCTTCAGCAGGCAATCGTAAGTCAAGCCCGGACAGGTCCTCAAAGTGTTCTTTTGCCAGCTGGCCGTCTCACACATTCCCACACTGGCTAATCGGATTTCTGGAAGAAAAGTCCATCGTGGGCTATAGGCAATGATGGATTGTGCAACCTCCTTACATTGGTGGTGGGCTACTTCAGGGTACCGGGTGCAAGGGAGTGGCAACAGGATGCAAGCATCTTGTTGTCTCATGTCTCTTTGGGGCACCTGGTGGGCTGCTGTGAGATACAGGAAGCTGGACTAGATGGGCCTTTGGCCAGATCCAGCAGGGCTCTTCTTACGTTCCCTTTGTTCACAGTGACTCCATCCTGCTACAACAGGTACTGGAGCTTGCCGCAGCCTGGCATTCTGTCTCCCATCCAAAAACAAACCATGGATTTTCCTGCTTCAGACTGCTCAACCACCTCAGCTCAGCCATCAGTCCACACCTCTTGCACTGGGACTCTTAGCCATGTTGTCACCCCAGCTCTGGAACGGATCAACTTGGAAAGAGGCTAGGTAACCAAGAGAAAGGCTGGTGGCCTGAGTGATTCACGTCTTCTCCCTTCTCTCCCATCCAAATATTTCTCTCTAGGCCATCTCACAATGATCATCCCCATTCGCTGCTTCACCTGTGGCAAAGTCGTGGGCAATAAGTGGGAGGCGTACCTGGGCCTGTTGCAGGCTGAATACACAGAAGGGTGAGTTCTGGGAGGGCTGAAGTCGCACACTCCACAACTGATGCCCTCCTTAACTTCATTTTCTGTTCCCTTCTACAACACTTGCCCCTGTGTTGCGTTTTAGAATGCAATCCTCACCAACTTTCCAGCATCGGGGTAAGGGCAATGCAGCTCTAAAGGAAGGGAACAAACATTCCCTTGCCTTGAGGAGGCCTCCTTGACTACCCCCCAACATGCCCCAGTGGCACCGCTATGTCAGTGCTGGAAAGTGGGTTAGGATTGCACCCTTACACTGTAAGTACCTTGGGGCAAAGACCTATTCTCTTCTACTCTGCAAAGCTCCATGCCCATCAGTGGCCATACTATAAAGGAGAAAAGGGAGCCAGTTGTCCTTGTCTTCTAGTATACTGCCTGGTTTGCTTTCCAGTGGCAGAAGAAAGTCAAAACTCCATTCGGTTGCCAATCCATTTCATTGGAAGACCCCAGAATTCTAACGGCATGAAACAGTGGAAGTTCTTCACTTTCTTCACACTGTGCATGAGTCCCTCTCGGCTATCTTTTTTCTCTACGTTAGAAAGCCGTTCCTCACTTTTTGTCATTCCTCACAGGGAAGGAGCTCCCAGAGGCAGATCTAAGGGAGGGCAAAGCTTTAAGTTTTGCAAGTAGCCTTACCTTGCAGTGGAAATCCCTCCTATCCTCTCCTGCACCATTTTAGCCAATCCTCACAGGGAAAAGCAACATCTTGGCATTGCTTACTGGCTACAGCAGCAAGGGAGAGGAGGGATTTACATGACAGGGTAAGGCTTCTTGCAACACTTAGAGCTTTGCCCTCCCTGTAGATCCACCTCTGCTCCACTATTTAGTCCAGTGGTCTTCAACCTTTTTTGTGCTACGACCCCCACAGAGGCAGATCTAAGGGGGGGGCAAATCTGTAAATTTTTGCAAGAAGCCTTACCCTGTCATGTAAATCCCTCCTCTCCCTTGCTGCTGTAGCCAGTAAGCAACGCCAAGATGTTGCTTTTCCCTGTGAGGATTGGCTAGAACAGTGCAGGAGAGGAGTGATTTCCACTGCAAGGTAAGGCTTCTTGCAAAACTTACAGATTTGCCCCCCCTTAGATCCGCCTCTGTGACCCCCACAAATAAATCTATATATATAAAAATGGACGTGGGTCTGTATGTCTGTATGTCTGTATGTCTGTATGTTCCTTATACATGTCTCCGTCCCTTGACCCACGGCCACGAAACGTGGCACACACGTACCTTGCAGCCTGGAAGGAATCACTGCGGGGGTCAGACCCCCCTACAGCCCCCCGTTTTTCAGGGAGGGGGCCCGGATCGTCAGGAACCAAGGGGATTGCATTGGGCTACAGGTCTGCTGCCACCCTGTGGTCACAGACGATTCTGCAGCAGCTCAGCTACCAGACAGAGGCAGAACAGAAAGTGAAACTAAACTGCTTGGCCTGCGTGGCCTGAGTGGGCCAGGGTGGAAAGAGCAGGATCCAGAGAGTTCCAGCAGCCAGTCAGATCTGAGAGGGGCCTATGTCCACATTGCTAACAGGCCACCTCTGCCTGTTTCTCATACTGCCACATGAGGATAGCAGGGCTATCCTGCCACAGGACCTGCAGACAGTAAGTGGGACCTTCATATTGCTCTCTTAGTTGATGGTGTCCCTGTTTCCTCATTCATTTCACAGTGATAGTGTGCATTGTGGGTTCCAGGTCATCAATACTGTTTTATTTCAGGGACGGGTTCTATATGTCTATATATGGATCTCACTATGTCATGCTTTTGAGGGAGGTTTGCATATTTGTGTGTATGTTCCACCATTACTCTGGAACGCCTGGAACGATGTGCACCACACGTGGTACACTCTTTCCTTACGATCTGGACAGATATACTGTGGGGGTAGGGCCCCCCATACGCCCCCAGAGGTGGGGGTGCACTGCAGAACAAACTCATTCCTCCTCCTAATAGAGCCTGGGGATGATTTCTGCCCCCAGGCAACACCGGGTCACAAAAAGCTAGTAAGTAAATAAAGTATGAGATTGGGGACCCACCCTTGGTCCCCCCCCCCCACCGGTAACTCTGTTTGCCCCCGCCCGGCCCGTTACATCCTCACTGCACTGTTCACTGTAACCAAATATTCTAGAGAGCAGACAAAGTTGCCATGAAGCCTGGCACTAGTGAAAGCTATTTTAGCACAGTTCTTAAGAACCTGAGCAGGACTGGGACACCATCTCCTGGTACCTGAAGGGGTGCATCAGATGCCTCCCCCTTGACCTGGTGGTGCACAAGTCCAGTGGTCTTCAACCTTTTTCATTCCTGTGCATTGCTGCAACCCCACAACTGAGGCTTTGTGACCCCACCCCAAAGTTGAAGAACTCTGATCTAGTCCACCTCCCCCCCCACCCCAAACTTCTTGGTTGCACATTTTCCAGCCCCACAATATCCTTTTTGACAAAGGGGTGACCAGGACTATATACACTGTTGCATCCCCCATCTGTGGCAGTGCCATAGATTTACTGGTAGATAAAGAACACAATCCTAACCTGGAGTTAGGCCAGCAATGTTTGGACCAGTCTCAGAGACGCCAAGACACAGACCTGCGCCATTCTCCCGGACTCTGAGAGTGATCCAAACGTGCTTTACGGTGGCCCTTGTGTCAGCCAAACTTTTCTGGCCTATCTGTGCCAGCCTAACTCTAGGCTAGGATTACACTCAAAGTCATGGTGATCCTGGCAGTGTGGTTTGATCACACCTACTCAGTCACCCGTTGTTTTTGGCAGGGATGCGTTGGATGCGCTGGGCCTGAAGCGCTACTGCTGCCGCCGGATGCTTCTGTCCCATGTGGATCTAATTGAGAAGCTGCTGAATTACAAACCTTTGGAGAAGTAACATTTGCACTCCTGAACAGAGCCATGGGGGGGCAAAGCAGCCCATGGGATTTTCTGGTCATTTTTTTTAGGTTGGATTCCTTAGTTTGTATCACGATCCAGATGCCTCCCACTAGGGAATATGTGCAATGGAAGAATTCATTCAATCATGTGCAATAAAGAGTATGTGTACATGCATGGAGCGGGCCATCCTTCCTTTCTTGCATACAGCTCAACCCCAATAGTAATTCTTCTGTATTTCTAGGAGGAGCATAGTCACCTGTGGGAATATGGTACGCTGCAATTGTGTACAGTGCCAGCCCATCTAGGAGGTTGACTGAGGTGGTCACCTTCGGGCAACCAATGGGCAGGAGGTGCCCACCTCCATCCACTGCTCTTCCTCCCACTTCTTAGCTTGGAAAAGGAAGGAGGATGGAGCAACAAGAGGAAGGGTAGAGGAGAGTGGTGGGCTAGAGTGTCACACATCACCAGGAAAGGAGGAAACATTAAGCACAGCATCTCAGAGGCCAGGAGGTCTTCCGTCTTTAGGACAGGGAGTTTTTTTTCCTCATGGCAATGAGTTTCTGTGCAAGAACAAAGTGCTGGGAATAGATTCCCCCAGATACTGAAGCCTCACCTGTAGCTTTATTTGCTGGGAACTTATGTTAGGCGAGCTATTATCTCTCAAGCACCTCCTCCAAAAGGGGTGACTATTGGCCTATTTCAGAAGGCTTTTGAACTCCTTATGTGTGAATAAGGCTGTGGGTGTTCTAGCAAGCGGCACTTTCTGAGCGGAGGTGCAAGACAGGTTTTCTGGCCAGAAATGTGCTGACTGGAATTTGGCAATAATCTGGAACAGTATGTAACTTTTTGCAGCAAAGTGATTATTGCCTTGACTTCCATGAAAGAGTTACTAATTCAAGTCAAAACCTTTTATTGAATTGAGTCATCAGCCTTGATCTTTCTTTTCTTTATATGAATAAAGATCAGTCTCGCTAACACTCTGTTGTTGTACTAGTCACACTTCATGGTTAAACTCAGTTTCTGGCTATTCATACACTAGTAGTAACAGCCCTCCATGGTGCCAAGGCCTTTTTCCCCATCCTGAAGCCATTTGAATGGACAATACATTTAATTGACACTATGGTTACCTAGGAGTGGGGAAAAGGCTCACAGTCCTTGCACGATCATTTTACACACCCTTGGGTGGCACCCAGCAAGCTAGAAACTGCCCAGAAAAGGGATAGGACACCATCAGGAAAGAAAGCAACCAAAAGAGGGACGGCCTTCCGCATGGCAAGGGCCAGTTATCAGGGTTTTCTCAGCACAAAAGCTGGCTGCTAGCCCGCCAATCCAGGAAGCCAGCTATGGTGTTGGCCCCCCTGGAAGGGAGCAATCTTGAAGGGAGCAAGAGGCAATAGCTCTGGTCAGAAAGAAACAGGCAAGTAATTTGTGAAAAGTACAACCGTTTTATTAAGAAAAAAAAAGGAGAAAAACAAATGGAGGTAGAAACACACACAGGGGGTTTGGGATTAGGGGCAAACGAAAATAATAAAACCCAGCACAGCTCCCTAGACATGAACTACGTAGTCGCCATTTGCATCCAAGGGAGCCCACAGGGCAGCAGCTGTACCTGCTGGGCGGGATGCTTGCTGGTTCTGAGACTTCCCCCTTCTGATGGGCTATTCAGAAGGCAGGAACTTTTCCTTTAACCCCCCCCCCCTTGGCCACAGTCAGGTGAATGAAACGGATCAAGACTAGTGTGACCCAGCAGGCTTCCACGCAGCCCCCTGCTTCACCTAGGCTAGGACTAGACGTTTGGTCATGCCCAGCACTCACTACTGAGCTGGTCTTGCGGGTGGTCCTGCAGCCACAATGGATAAGCTGCCCGAGCTGATGAAGCCAGGACAGCTTCACGTGGCACCTCCTGATTTCTCCTTTTATTCACCACAACCCTGAGAAGTTTTAACTGTGATTTGATTTTTATTGTGGTAAGATTCCTACCGGAGTAGATAAGCCATGAAGGGGAGACACTGGCGTTATTTCCCACACTGGGTTGGTGCAGCTGTAGCAGTAACCTCGCTTGAGAGTCTAGCTCTGGTCTAACGGCTGCCCCCCCCCCCCCCCGGTGAGTCCTCCACAGCGCTGCTCAATTGGGGCAGAGCGTGAAGCGTCCAAACATTGTTCTCCTGTTGACGCAGCTGTTGCCTTCAGTAAAACAGCAGCACAGGCCAGAGGAAACGGCATTTTGGTGGATGGAGGAGAGCATATTTTGTGGCACCCCGTGGTCGCTTGTGAGGCAGGCGAGCAGGCAATTTGAAGTAAAAAGAGGAGGGAGCAGCTGGTTTCAACCTCTTTATTTTTTCCTCATGAATGTAACCATATAAAAACCATAAGTTATGAAAGATTCACACAATGTCAGCTTTCCAAGGGCAAGGACTCTTTAAAAAACAAAAACACAAAAAAAAAACCCCACAAACCCAAACAGGAGATTTTAAGAGGGAAAAGTAAAAAACCGTCAGTGGGAAAAAGACACCCACAATGGAGATGCCTTTCCCACGCGCACACACACGCACGCAGACACACGCACCGCTGCACGCCCTCTTCATAAAAGCCTGTTGGGGCTCCCATCTCCCACCCCCTGACTGGGCACTGATGTGACATGTGCACCCTTCCACCCGCTGTGGAATACCGAGCAGGTCTGCAGTAGAGAAGGAGATGGTGAGTTACTCTGGAAACGGGGAAGGAGGGAGATTGTGGGCATCACAGTTTGGCAGGGGAGACCAACAATGATCTAACAAAAATAAAAATTCATGATGAAGGTCTGCTGCTGGCACCCCAGCCTCAGGACGGACAGACAGACAGACGGGACAAACCACGTGCGCATCTTCAGTTGTGCTAACAGACTCAGTTCTTTGGGGGGGGGGATTTCAAAACAAGGGGCAAAGGGTTGTGGTGGGAGTCTTGGCTATCTCCCCCTAGCCTCTAATACTGACCCCTCTTCCTTGCTGGCCCAGAGTTGCAGCGACAGCAGCAGGGAACTACACAATGAAATTAGTGATACGCCAACTGAATAGGACGACAGGGAGGGTTAGCTCTGGGTGCAAGGTAGGTTGGAGGAGGAGGAGGAGGAGAGGCGGAGAAAAAACTAGCAGAAGGGCAGATGGGCTAGCGCATCCGGTAATCCGTTGAACACGACAGCTCGCACAACTGGCCCTTGAAGTCCAGGTCAATGGTGAAGTCCAGATCGCGCTGCGTGTGGGACGGAGACAAGAGATGCATCAGGGTTGACACTGCACAATGAGATTCTCTGGCAGGCATGCAACAAAACCTTGGTTTCCGAGGTGGGAAGTATTTATTCTCCCCATAGATGTCCTGCTGTGAAGACATCTGAATTATCTTTCCGGCACCTTGTACACCCTCCCCAGGTCAAGAGCAGAACCACAACTACCTTCCTCCCTCAAAGTGATAGCTACTGTAGTTGCCATTCCAAATCTTAAGATCTTTTTAATTGAGAAGGGAAGACACGAGACCCCCCCCCCCAACTGCTTGGGAACAGGGCGTGACAATTCACCAGCACGTGTGCCTGTGCATCCGTGAGAAAATAATCCATTGGCAAAGGCTTCTAGGGAAGAGATTTACTCAGATCAGCTTCCGGCCTGGATTAAGTCAGGAAGCAGCAGAGGTCCTAGGCCTGGCACCCACCCAGTCCTCTTGCAAGTCAAGCAATGTCACGGCAACACAAAGTGGCCAGCCTAGACGGCAGTGCCATTGTCTTCTCCCCACACTCTTCCCTTGATCAGGTACTTCCGTTTAAGCCAGCGGTCACCGAACTGTCCCCAGCTTGAACAGAGCTTACCATTCCACAGGGGAGCCGCTCTGCATTGCCTCTGATCGCCCCCAAACATGTTGCCGGCCAGCTGCATCTGCAGGTGACAATGCGGAAGCGACTGGCCGACACCATGTTTGGGGTGATCAGAGGCAACGCGGAGCAGCTCCCCCGCAGAACACTAAGCTCTGTTCATACAGTGGAGGGGCATTCACAGGCACTGATCCGGCCAGTGGGCCGTAGTTTGGAGGTGCTTGCTTTGAACTAATGGGCTTAGGGCCCCAAAGCCCATTACCACCTATACTGAAAAATAAAGGCTAGTGAAGAAGCATAAACGTTTGCGGCACGGGGGGGGGGGGAGAAGAGTCTTCTCTCTTTCCCAGGACCAACACTCCTCTACCACTTAAACAGAGCAAAGCTACAAAAGCATGCTGCTTCACTGAAACCACTCCGGTTTTTCAAAAGGCATCGCCCAACTCTTTGGCCACTTTCACAAACAGGTGGCAGAGCAGGGGGCTTGCAAGGGGGCTTAGCAAGGGGCTTGCCGAGGACTAGGGTGGGCTTTTGCCATCCAAGAGTGAAAGTGATAGAAGTTTTCAGAGTCTGCCAACAAAGGAAAGAGCCAAATGCCTGACTCACGTTGTTCTTGGCATTGGGCTTCATGCCGATGGTGCCAAAGATCTCCTCGCCCGTCTTCACTGTTAGGTAGTCCTCCATGTAGAAAACTGTCTGCTTCCAGTGAGTGTAGGGAGATTCAGGGCCTGGGGAGAGAGAACAAGGCAAGGTTAATGGGCAGGCGTATCCAGGAGGGAGAGACACAGGAACCCCACACAGCGTCTCCTACACTTTGCCTGACCATCTTCTGCTCCATGGTCAGTCATCTGCTTGCCATCCTTTCTCAAAGAGGTGAAGCGTGAAGCTCTTTCCTTCCAGCACTCAGCCACTGTCCTTTGAAAGCACTCACCTACTAAAATCTAGGCCAGGGGGAAGCTAGGCTGATAACCCGACGAACAAGATGAGCTCCTGTCTATAACTCAGCCACCATCTTGCCAGTAATAGCATGTACTTCTTGAAAGCCCTGACTAATTGCAGTTCATTAACTAGTTCTTAAAGCAACAGCGTGCTTTGTGCAGCAACGTGGTGGCGTAGCGAGTTAAGCCACTGTTGTTGGGCTTTCAACTGCAAGGTTGGGAGTTCAGGACTGCACAACGGAGTGAGCTCCCGTTGCTTGTCCCAGCTCCTGCCAACCTAGCAGTTCGAAAGCATCTAAATGCAAGGAGATAAATAGGGACCACTTCGGTGGGAAAGTAATGGCGTTCCGTGCACTACGGTGTAGAGTCATGCCGGCCACATGACCACGGAAGCGGGTCCTTGGACAAAACGTCGGCTCTACAGGCTTGGAAACGGAGATGAGCACCTCCCCCTACAGTCGGTCACGACTAGACCATTCGGTCGTGGGGAAACCTTTACCTTTAAAGCAACAGATTTAAAGGCTTGGCAAGTTCTACTGCCTTCTGTGATACAGACATCTACTTACTAACAAAATATTCCAAAGCTATACAACCCAAGCTGCCTACTTCAAGCCTGTCATTTCCCAAAGAAAGGCCATGTCCCTTACTGGTGGAAAATCCAGTGCGCTTGTGGCAACGGGTGAACTCTATGTTGAAGTAAGCTACAAGGGCATGGATGTAGTCATTGCGTTTCACTTGGAGACAGAAGGGCGATGTGAAGGTGAGGTCCTCCACCTTCACTGTGTAGATGTCCACCTCCTGCAAGCCAGGGGAGAGGGGAGAAGAGAAAGAGTGAGAGCTGTCAAGAAGAGCCAAGTATCTCTCACCAACCCAACACTACAACTTCAATTTGGTTTCCATCCATCTCTGCCCTGATTCCACAACATTAGCAGCATGCCAAGACAGTGCCCTCTTGTCTGAACAATCCATTAGCATAACGATCGCCTCTCTGAAAAGCAATATGCGCAACCTGGACCACTGTAAACAGTGAAGGGAGGCACTGCCAAAAAGTACCTGCTGGGGAAATAACTCCAGAAAGGCAAGCTACCTGCTACAGGGACAGGCAATTGTCAGCTGGCTTTCCTAGAATGTTCAGCAAAATTAAGGAACACATACACCCAGCTTCACTTCATCTTAAATGTGCAAATTCTAGGGGAAAGTATTGCATGTGCCCTAATCTGTGAGCAGCACCAGGCACACAGTCTCAGAGAAATTATCCAAGCGCCCATAATCTGAGGTCATGACAGCCAGGCTGCGATTAGTGGTTTCCTGCCCCTTCTGCTTCTTGAATGTAAACAGCAGCACAACAACTGGCCAAGAGATGGGTGAAGGTAAGTGGCCCTGTAACCTCCAGAGTCTTTGAGGAGATGCTGTTATGCTTGCAGTGGGTCGTGGGCCGTGTGTGTACGCCCTCTAAGGGACAAGAAGGGGCCCTGGAAACAAAATGCAACCAACATGAAAAGTGCCTTTCCCGTTATATAGAAGGTACAGCAGCAGCAGGAATTGCAGAGGTCACTTGGACGGGAGGGGGTCCCAGCTAGTCATACCTTGATAAGGCAGGCATTGGTGACCAATTGCTTCGGATCCACAACATCCACCAAAGGCTCTTTGATTGCCACATCTTTGATGCACGACATATCGAAACCGTACACGTTCTCCCACCCTGCAGTAAAGGGCATTAATAGGAGTGGGTAGGGGGAAGTTCAGATCGCAGCTTGGCAACCAATCAACACCCCCTCCCCCCCCATAACACACGGCAGAGGAAAAACCTTGCTTTCCCACAGAACATAGTATTCAAACTTTCTACTTTTCAGGCAACCTTTTCTATATCACAGAAAAATCAAAGCCCCAGCCCCCCCCCCGCATATTTGCCCTGTGCAACTTTGCAGAAGATTCTGGGGCCTGTTTCATGGTGCACCCAAACCTCACAAGCGAGCTGAAATTTCACTCCAAAACACACTCTACACCCTTAGCTGAAGTTAAGCATGTTGGCTAAGAAGGCTGAAGCCAAGCAGCGTGGTCTCGGGATTTCCTTGAGACTGCATGTGGTGGTGGAAATCAGCCACTGCCAGCAAGCTGTCCCTTGGGGAAAACCATCTACAGTTATTAATCTTTTGACTGAGAAGCCCCCAAAGCTTCCGAAGACTTCTGTTTTCTCAGAGGAGCCTGAACATTAATGTGTATGGGGCATCCTATTAATGGAAGGAAACACTCCCTCCAAGAAAAGGTGGGTGCTGATTGCTACATTTGTCATCAGTTGTCCCCTTCATCTCCCACCCCAGTGACTGCCTTCAGTATATTACTATCCTCTGTTAGCAAAGAAGAGCCTCCATGGGAATGTCCAGAGGTCCTTAGGTGTAACTTTTCCCCATGCAAATCACTGCAGTGCCTCTTGCTACTCACAGTGTATCTTGTAGTCTTTGTACTGCCGGTCTTCAATGGCTGTGATGTACAGAGTAGCACGGTCTGGAAATATGAGCCCGTCAGGAATCTGGGACAAAAAAAAAACCGCAGGAGGCAGAAGTCTTATTTGTGGGCCAGGTGGTTCCGTTGGACAAGTCTTTACTCCCCACAAACAGCAGCACTCTCCAAACTGCATCCCCACTCTTGTTGTGCCATAGCTCAGTGCCACAGCTGGAAATTTAACTCCCAAGGCCAAATACTGATGGAAGTGCTACACTCTACCACTCCCAACTGAAAATATGGAAAAATGTGTATGGATAACTGGACTGGTTACAATTAATATGTTTCATTTTTAGACTGCATCAGTGATTAGAAAAGCAAATGTTTCAGGTAAGTTCAGTGTGTCTCAACGGAAGTGACAATTCAGTCTTCACCGAGACTGTGTTTCTCTGTGAAGCAGAGACTTACTTTTCTTCTCATCCCAAAAAGTTCAGTAAACACGCATCTCAAGGAGCCAATCAAGAACAGGCTATCCCATTTCCAACTGTAACCAGCCAGATCCCTCCAAGAGGATCACAAACACAGAATGAAGACAACAGCCTTCTCCTGTTAGTGCCCAGTATCTAGTGCTCAGATGCTGCTGCCTCTGAACATGGAGGTTCAGCTAATAAAACATACCCTCCATGTGCAATTAGAGCTCAGCACAATTGCAAATGCCGAGTCCCTGGAATGTTGTATGGCAGACAAGCCATTTCATGCTAAAAGTACACTCATATTTTGGGGAAGACCGACATGTACATTCTGGTTTTTGTCCAACAGCCTGGCTGGGACATTACAGGGACAGTGCACTCTGCTGGCCAAGAGTCCCTGCGTACCTTGGATCTGGACCACGGTTCAAGTGCAATGTTTGCATTCTTTTGTTCCTATTATCTGCACATCATAATACAGGAATATGAAGCCATTTTCCAGGTTTCTTGAACAGAAGTCGAAGAGAGAGAAGTACTTTTTGAAGTTGACAGGAGCCAAGAAACGGCCTGGGACAGGGACTCACCAGCCACTTATCCCGGGCGTAGATGACGGTGTTGAGCATAGACTCATAGAAGAGGCAGTAGCCCATCCACTCGCTGATGATGATATCAACCTTTTCCACAGGCAGCTCTACCTCCTCCACTTTGCCCTTGATGATGGATACCACTGCGGGGGGGGGGGGGAGAGAACCAACAGAAAATTGAGTATTCAGTCCAGGAGAAAGCTGTAAACAGGCTTTAGCAGCCTGCAATTTCTCAGCTTCAGCAATGAAGTATTCTTAACGCCAGCAATGATAAACCAGAGACTCTTGGCCATGAAAGAATGTACATTATTGACATGGCTGGTGCTTTACAGAGCAACAGCCAGACAGCAGGGTCTGCCTCTTAGGAATTTGCAAGTCTACAATTCAGTACAGGAGGGGCAACAGAGAAAGCACAGGCATTTAGCTTTGTAACACGGAGGATTCATTTCAGCAGAGGATGGGGACTAAAAAGGTGTGCCAAATGCTTCACAGAAAAGGTGAGCAATTTCACAAAAAGGGCAAAATCACAAAAGATGTTATGAGTTGTGCTCTAGACACAAGGAAGAAGCAAGAAACCTTTGGACTGCAGAGGGCCGGGATGGATGAGCAAAGTTCAGAAGTAGGGCTAGAGCAAAGAGGCCATGCAGAGCTTTGAAGGCAAAAACAAGGAGTTTGTGCTATATCTGGGAGCAAATGAAAAGCTAGTACATGGTATAGGGATTTAAGGAGAAGCATCACAGGTGATACAGCATCACAGGTGGTAAGCGATACAGAAATCTGCCACCTGAGTTATTTAATTTAAATGGTGAAGTGGCTGAAGTGCAATGCAGAAGCCCAAAAAGGAGAATGTTACAGTTATCAAGGTTAGGGAAGGCCGGACCACAGGACAGGTAGGAAGGGTTGACTCAATGCTTTTTTACAAAATTAAAACTCGAGGCATCTTCACCTAGAAATGTTCCCTCTCGCCTTCAAATGGAGAGATTACAGCAGCTTTCTTCAAGCTTGGGGTCGCAAAGCCTCAGTTGTGGGATGATGGCAACTTACGGGAACGAAATAGGTTGAAGACCACTGGACTAGAACACCATCAGGTAAAGGAGGAGACATACAGTGTACCCATTCAGGTACTAGGAGATTTTGTCCCAAACTTCCTCAGGTTCCTAGCAGTTGTGCTAAAATAGAGTTCTCTAGTGCCAGGCTTCATGGTAACATTACCGGGGCAGCGAGTGGCCATGAGGATAGGGTCCTGGGGTGTGTGTGTGGATCAATAGTGGGTCCCTAGTCTCATACTGTATTTATTGGGGTCCTGGCATGACAAGGGCTGAAGACCACTGGGTTAGAGATTCAAAAGGGGAATGGAGCAAGAAGGGATAGCTGGGACTATGACAGGAGAGTGAAAAGGTTCAGGAGACCATGTAAGCAGAATGCTAGTGGATAGCCTAACAGGGAGAAGTGACGTAAGGGACAAGGTATACTGCCAACTGCATGTACACTGGGGAGCTTGCCGTGTCAGACCACTGATCCTTCAAGCCCAGTTCACACAGCTACCAATACAGCACTTCCCCGAAATGAAAAGATGCGCACAATATAGCTTGAAAAACGTCAAGGGGAAATTCACGCGTCCCACAACAACTGCTCTACTAAAAACACTCTGGCAGTCAATGAGGGATCCAAGGTTGCCCCAAGGAATGTCAGCCACCTGTGCAGAGAGCATCAGCTCCTGCCTCGTTCATCAGGTGAAGAATACAGAAGTTCAGAGGACAAGACAGAAGGAGGAGAAAAGACAGTTGCTCACCATGGTCGAGTTTGTTGGCTTTGACGATTTTGACAGCGTAGTCAGAGATACTGGAGCACTCAATCTGTGTAAGATGGTCACAAAAGGAAAAGTGAACTTTACTCCTACCATCCACCAAAGTGCCTTATTCATAAATTTTCCCTTTGCCAAAAGTCACTTCCATCCAACATAATAAAAATCTATATATATAAAAATGGAGGGTGTGTGTGTGTGTGTGTGTGTGTGTGTGTGTGTGTGTTCCAGCATAACTCTGAAATGCCTGGAGCAATTTACACCAAACTTGGTACACATATGACTTACAATCTGGAAAGAAATACTGTGGGGGTAAGACACCCCTAGCACCCCTAGGGGTGGGAAGGGGGTGACATGTAAAAATAATCGGAAATGACTGATATTAGTGTCGAGGCCATAGTTTTTGGGGTCGCTGAGATGAATAGTGACACTCCCGATGCTGTTTCAGTCCACGTTCAGCCCCCATCAGCATGGGGGGTGAGAAGGGATGAAAAATAAAATGTCCACAATGATTGACATTAGTGTCAAATTCATAGTTTTCGGGGTCACTAAGCTGATTGGGGACAGTCCCAATGACATTTAAGCCCAACTTTAGTCGAATAGAACTCTGTAGAATCTTCTGGAAATTTTTAGAAATCATTATGCCCCAGTCTTTGACTCCTGATGTTCGAGAAAATTCCAGCACCCGCTCAAATCTTAGATGGTTGCATTTAAGGGAAGCTGACTCGGCAAGTCTTCCGGTTTATCATCGTTCAGTGAACGTGACCGTTTATGAAATCTTATTGCGTTACCATTTCCACACGGGCGAAGCCGCGGGCAAACAGCTAGTATAATATATAACCTAGTGCAGCCAGAAAGTGTGTCAAGTACAAGTTCTAATGAAAAATTAAGGCGCAAATATATAGGGTCAAAAAAAGTTGTCTCAGTTGTACAGGAAAATGAATGACATTATGGCAGGCTCTGAAATCAATAGGTTAGGCCAGGCCTACAATGCTTTATGTTCCTCACGGTCCCTCAAAAACTCAAGAGTCATTCTTCCAATCCCAACTTTTCTTCTGTCTGGCCTTCTTTTAATCCCTCTCAGAGCACAATCCTAACTTGGAGTTAGCCCAGCACACGGGCCAAATGCACATGTCTGTGTGCCGGCCTCTCTGACTCCGAGAGTGGTCCAAACATATTTTACAGTTGCCCTTGTGCCAGCCAAACCTCGCTGGCCTAACTTCAGGGTTAGGATTGCGCCCATAGAATATTGCAATTTGGGACAATCTGATGAACTGGCTGCAGCTGCAGAAAGGTAAGAAAAAAATTACTTCTCCACACAATTCATTGCATTTATGGAATTTATTTTCACAAGATGGCTGCAAGTTTATATGGCTTTTAAAAAGGAGATTACACACATTTGTGGAGGATGGGTCTAAGGAAGACAATTAGCTGTGCTGGCTAAGTGGAGGCTTCAGCTTTAGCAGCCACCATATACTAACTACTGAAGAACATAGAAAGCAATTTCCTTCATGCCTCTGCTTATGGTCTTCCCAACAGGCAATCTGAATAGCCACTGTGGGAAGGAGGCTGCTGGACACCATCTCTTATATCCCAAAATTCCAAATTCTGAAAAGAACCTACACGCCGGACAAGGCAAGCAAGCACACTCCAGCGCTCTCTTATCCAACAGGCACGATTTGTCCCCACAGCCGAATGGTAATTTCAGCCGAGTTCAGAGCTTTTAGAGCAGAAGCCACCCTATCCTGCCTCACCCTTGTGCCCCAACAGTTTCCACAAAATCCGGCTCGAGCCTACATCCGCCACCGACAGAGACCAGGGCACACGTAGCTGTCTAACTCACCCCAATGACCCGCTTGGCACCAGCCTTGGCTGCAAACATGCAGAGGATTCCAGTTCCGCTGCCAACATCCAGGACCACTTTGTCTTTGAAGAGGTGCCGGTTGTGAAACATGGAGTTTCTGTAGGTCAGCGTGCGCACCTCGTCTTTCAGCATCTCCTGGGGGGGGGGGAAGAGAGGGAAAGAACGTGCATCAGTGAAGCTTCTTTGCTAGCCCCCCACAAGGTAGGCAAGATTGCCAACAAGGGGGCAGCCTAGGATCTGTGCGGCAGCCAACTCCTTTACCTCATGGATGCCAAAGTGGGCATAAGAATCAAAATAGTAATCCTTGGAGGTCATCTCCTCGGCTGTTGGCTTGCCACTGCTTTCCGGCTGGGTGCACGAGACCTGGCAAAGGACAAACACAGTTGTTGGAACATGCACAAATTGTCGCAAGACTTTTTTAATATAACTAACAGAGTCCCCTACATTCAACACGCCTTTGTTATTTATTAAGTATCTGGTATTTTAAATTAGTATGTTTAGTATTGATACCGCCCAAGCTCCACACGAGGGAAAAATACCCTTGAAATCAATTCAACGAGTTTTTACGCATATACAAACGGAGAAAAAGAAAGCCAGCTACCAATACCCCTTCCCCTTTACTAGGCTTTCCAATGTGTTACAGTGTATCTATTGTTAACAGGCTGGCAAAATAGCCCAGCAATGTTATGAAGTAGCTGAAAAGGGAAAGCACCCGAAGGCACCTCTGCTTAAGGTCTCGTGTCTGGCACCTTACTTGCAAGGACACCAACTTGAAGTGGCATTAAGATAAAGGTCATTCATTTGTGCCACCCATCTGCAATGAAGAATAGAGTGCTGTTCACAAAAGTTATGTCGGTTGCATTGAATGCTGCTCTTAAATCAGCACATGCTGTAGTTTATGACTTAAGTAATGAGAAAGAACAAACCCTATTTCTATGGTGGAATAACCTGCCCTGTTCCTCAGCAAACGCCTCATGTGCTGATGGCCCGGCCTTGAGCTTAGCAAGAAGGTATTTGCCATATGAGCTGGTCACAAAATTACAACAGATCTGTAACCCGAAGAAACACTTTTACCAACCTTCTTACAAACTGAACAGATGATGCCATGGTGATGCCGTCCCCACACGGCTAGGAGGGAGCTCCGCAAGCCAGTGAGCCTACTGGTCGCTGGCATTGTGGCCTTTCCGGGCAGAGTGGGAGGGCATCACCATGGCATCACCTGTTCAGTTCGTAGGAAGGCGTCACCTGTTCCAGTTCAGACCCTTGCCACCAGATGCTGACCTTCATGTAGGGCCCTATGCCTTACACCGAGGGCCTCGCCTCTACGCTGGCTAAATCGCTGGCACAGAGGCAAGTAGACCCCTCGCTCACCCTGCACTCTTACCGCAGGTAAAGGGGACAAGTGTCCCTTCTCCCCCATAGCCTCCCATGGCTGCCGTGGGATGCAGTAGTAGCCGCCTGCTTACTGCTACACTCCTGGGCAGCTTAGAATCGGGCAGTTAACCCCTTAGCAGCTGATGTGAGCTTTTTCTTGACAACCAGGCAGACCTTTTCAAACCTCATCCTCTAGCTTTTGAAAACCATTTATAGCATTGGTACGTCAAAGTTCAGGAGTAAGAACACAAACAGAACATAGGTTCAAAGAGTGATAATTATCAATTTGGGCTATATACTATCAATCATTTAGACTTTTAAATTGTATGCATATCCACATTACAAGGATCTTCATTCAACCAATTCTTTTCATGGGTTATTCCAATACCTGACCATAAAGTTTGATGGTCACTACCTCAGTATGGCTGTATTGCAAATAAGAGAAACAGACTGGAAAACAAATCAGGTCTACAATACAAGCACCATTAATTTAAATATAAGCAAAGGAAGGATCCAATTGATTTTGACCACTGAAAACTTTTACTTCAGTTTTGTATATTGCCCCTAGAAATTGTTTACCTGCTGGGGTACTATCACTCAACTGCCATTCAGTCAGGAAAACACTGACTCACATAATCTAGAGATCCAATAGGTAATTCTCTAGAAGTGTTAACTATGTGGGCACTGAAGTCTCCAGCCAAGAGTATAATAGAACTGGAAATGACAACAGCTAAACATTCAGAAATCTGATCCACTACCCAGCCAAATAACTTTCTCATAATTATCTGGTGCTCTTGGGTGATATCAGCCAAACCCGAATCACCAAGCCAGGACAATGGAAGAGCTCAACCAAATTAGGCTAACTGGAATGGCTGGCCTTCTTATGAGGACTGTCTATCCTTATATAGTGGTCTGTCTGTTGAGACACCACGTTTTGTACCCAGGGATGGCTACCAACTTCATATCAGATTTCTGAATTCAGATCGCCTGCGGACAAATATCACATGTCTTCAGTACATTTGTCATCTTCCCTCTTATGAACATTCTGAGAATAGCAAGAAGACAAAGAGAGACCGCAGGAGACCTAAGACAGCAGGGTTGGCCTTATGACAATAGGCTGGAACCTGCCTGCTTCAGAGGGTTCTGAATTACCAATAGTTGGTTTAAACTCTTTTAATCCACTTAGAAACAGGCTTTGGATGATAGGGGCAGATGAAGGAGGAACTTTATTCTTCAGCAATAGTTTTTCAGGTGTCCCAACTGCAATACAACTTGGATTCCTGTGAGATCTGTTTATTACTCACGGGTCTAAACCCATGATCTTCTTGAAACTGCCCCTTGGCCGTTCTATCAGCAACAACGGTTGTAAAGTGCTAAATTCCACAATGACTTCAGCATATACAAATTTGGATCTTGCATTCCAGGAAGTCACAGTCCACTGGGCTCCCCTAAAGCTTACTTGGACACTGCCAGGTGCACTCCCTAAGAAGGTATTTGGACGCACAAGAAAACTGTCAAAGAAAAACTCAGCTTGCAAAATGCAACAGTTTAGTATATAAAGAAATCTAAATATTCATTACTTACCATAATTGTTTGAAAGATTTGTCAAATATCAATTTTTGTCAATGGGGGGGGGGGAAGTAGGAACTGACATAGGACCAACATATGATCTTTCATGGTTTCAACCCATTCCCATCATTTCCCTATACTGTGTTTGGTTGCGCTCCCCTGTTCCACATTGAAAGGTCGGGGGGGGGGACACAACGTATGACTATGCAGAGGTGGCCTCAATCAATCAACAGGACTCACTAACACAAACAAGCACCCGTATTTCCCAGAAGTTGGAAGAGGCCATGTTTGAACCTACTCAAGTACAGCTTCCTGGAGAACAGGGTGCAACCCCTAGTCAGATCCATACATGATCCAACCACCAATCATGACCTCAAAGCCTTGAGACTAAATGGTTGCCACAGTTCATATCAGGCTTCCCCCAACAGAAACTTTAGCAGGGAGGCAGAGAGCATGACTTCTTGGGGACAGATCACAGACCGCACATGTGTCTTTGAAGCATAGCTCAAGATGCTGGTTTCCACGTACAGAGGCCTAAATAGCTTCGATGCCTTCAAGCCTGCCATGTCCATGATCTCCATGACCAGGCAAGTCCTCTTGAACTCAAGTTGTGAATATTCTTGCTGAATACTATACTAATTACTGAAACCCCCTTTTCCTGGAGTCTTACTAGAGTACGGGCATTAATGTATGTTGGAAGAAATTCTGGAATTTCTCAACAGAAGGAAGAGGTTAACTTGCCACACTTTATCATGACCAGAGCTGCTCCAATAGGGTGTAGTTGAAACCTGAATTTGTAACAGTATGCACAAAGTATAAACAAACCTGAGCAGTTGTACATGCTCTGGGAAAACCATCTGGGCCCACAGATCCCTGTTCAAGAGCTGACTTGCAGACCATATTAAGGTATTTGAACCTTTGGTTTCTGCATGCTTCCCCTCGCCCCCTTCCAGCCATTCCTACATCTAAAAAAAGACAAAAAGCTCAGCCCACAATTAACACCAGTTTACTGTGCCTTACAATCCACACAGGGCAGGTCCAAGTTAATATGATGCCTGCAAAAATCAATCAATCATCAATCAACAGGTACTTATACACCACTTTTCAACACAAAGTGGTTTACAAGCAAATAGTAATACTAATAAATTTTAATGGCTCCCTGTCCCAAAGGGCTCACAATCTAAAAAAAAAGGCAGACTACCAGCAACAGCTACTAGAAAGACTGTGCAGGGGTGAAGAGGGACAATTACTCTCCCCCTGCTAAATATAAGAGGAACACCACTTGAAAAAGTGCCTCTTGCCCAGCTCAATGTCCCAATGAGCCCCACACAGACAAAACGTCTATCTCCTAACTCAAAAACGGCAAGCATAAAATTCCAGCTGTTCAAAGTACAGGGGAAGGAGGGGCTATCCTCCTCCATGTCACCACAGACCCTTCAAAAACAGCACTTGGAAACAGCTAAAGCAGCATTCAAGCCCTAGAGTGGTTTCCATTTTTTTTAAGTCAAGTACAGGAGATTTCCTTGGAAACCAGAGACTAGGCAGCACTCCTTCCATGGGAAATGGACATTTCACATCATCATTTCCTCAAAGCCTTCACTAGTCTCTCCTGCTTTTTCAAAAAATTCGATTATGGTATACAGGTAGATTATCCCTTATCTGGTCATCCAAAATCCAGACTATTCTGAAATCCAGACATCTTTGTCCAAAACGTTTTAAAAACTTTCTGTGGAAAAGTCTTGTGCTCATTCCCATGTACGGGCTGTAAACTCTATTCTCTTATGTGATGTGTGCCTATGCAGACATGGTTGAAAAATGTCAGAGGCTAGCAGACTCCCAAATGGTTACAGTGAAAAGAGCAACAGGAGGCATTTCCTCATTGTATTTAAGTGTTCAAAATCTGAACATCTTCCTGTCCCAATCAGTCCGGATAAGGAATAATCAACCTGTATTAATTTTCACCCTGTCAACCACCTTGGAGGCCAGTTGCCAGGCATGGAATACATCTTTTTAGCCACACCTGACTACAGGTGTTTCTCCCCCTACATCTGGTCACTCTTAAATTTTCTCTTCTGCCTTCCAACTAAGTCTAAACAGCACAATGCTCCAACAGTGCAATCCTATGCATATCAATTCAGAAGCAAGTCACACCGAGTTCAGTGGAAATGTACATGTACACATTTACCTGGGAGTGTACATCTAAGGCGCACAACCCTAACCAACTTTCCAGCACCAGGATAAGGGCAAGGCAGCTCCAAGGTAAGAGAATAAATATCCCCTTACCTTGAGGAGGCCCCCACGATTGCTCTCTCCCCCAATTGCATGACGCAGCACATGCCCCATTGGCACAGCTATGGCAGTGCTGAAAAATGGGATAGGATTTAGGCCTAAAAGTACTAAACAACGTGGTTCAAGGCACCTGAAGTTAAGCTGCCACCCTGGGCTTTTGTTCTGAAAGTCCCATTGGACACTGTTTGGATTTTTAGGTGTTAACAGTTTGATGTATGACCAGGCAATGGAACTTTTTTCCTGCCACTGATGGACGTGGGGGTGGGAAGTCCATCTCCGTTAAATGGAGGGGAGTAATCTCTCCACCGACCGATACCCATCATCAAGGCTCTCTCTTCAGTCTCCTTCACACCACAAGTTTTGAGGACCCAGCAAGTACCACTTTCACTTCTCTCCTTCTACTACACGTTCTAGGGGCAATCTTGTCACCTCCCACTCCCCAGGGAAAGGGTGGCAGGCTGTTCCAGAGTAGGCCTACCTCCTGTGCTGTTCTACCCCCTGCCTGCCCCCAGGAGTGGGGAACTGCAATGAAAGTTAAGGAAAGAAAACAGTGAGTCATCAAGCATTCCTAATGTCACTAACTCCCAGTCCTGAGCCAATACCTCAGGATCACCCAATTCTTTACTTTGTCCACAAAGTGCCTCCCTGATACATTTACTTCCCCATAAACAGGTATCTTTGTAGTTGGATTTTTTTTTAAAAAGGAAAAAGGCCTAGATTGTCTATGCTACAAAATCCTGACTTTCAATCAGAAATTAACTCCAAAATTTTAAGTTTGTACAACACACACTTGAGAAGTTGTGTGCTAGAACTGGGGAAGTGTGTCAAGAACTTAGGCGCACAAATGCAGGACAGACAACAGGAATGCAGTGCACAGGAAAGCAGAAGCTTTGGCAGAGACAAGTGGCTGAGCCACGTACAGCTGTTCCATTCTGTTGGCCAGCACTGAAAGCTCCAACCCAATTCTTTCTCCCCCTCCCTCCAAAGAAGCTTCTGTGCCATCCTCTTATTTCTCTCTGCAACACTGAGGACTAGGAACACAACTTTTTCTATAACTAAACAAAAGTGAAGGCTTTTGCATCAACTATCCTATGTTTATCAACAGCTATATAGAGTCCAAAATAGACTGGACTAAGGACAGAAGCACAAAATCACAAGATTGAACCCTCTGAAATTAACTAACATGACCTGGCTCCATACTTGTGAACTGTGTAGATTACGAATATTCACTCTACTATCAAGTATTATTTCAAGGACTCCTTTTTTTTTAAGAAAAAAAGATACTGCACTGTTTAGTCACTGTAAACTGTGAAGAATTAAAATTGTTCAGGGGAATTAGTTAAGTACAAGGCCCAGAAGGTGTACAGAAGCTAGTCAGAACAGGCAGGAATTTAGATAAGATTCAACAGAGGAGTTATTCCTAAAGGAAGAAGGGGTACACTTCTATGTGAGCAGGGGAAAAACTACAGAGGCATTTTTAGCAGGAGACAAATGCAAAAGAAAGGGCCACCGGAGTGGTGAACTGTCAAGCCAACAACAAAGCAAGGAGAACAGAATTGGCTGGAGCTAGCTAGAATACCTCACCCACACCCAGGGCTGGGCACTAGACTAGCCCTCATGAACTCAAAGGATATTTACATCTTCTAGCGGAGTCTGCAGGCTCATCCCATTAGCCAGCGTGGTTACAAAATTCTAGGAGAGAGAGAGTAACAAGGGAAATAAGGTCAATTCAGAGCTCAACGGGAACTGAGCCGGAGACTGGGGCTTGTAAATGTAGAGGAAGTTTTGGTGGGGAGAGGAGGGGTAGAGATGGCCCAAAACACATGGACAAGACTGAGGCGGAGAAGAGGCAGACCAAGATTGCTCCTGCTAATTAGTCACAAATGCCCTGAAAGACTACATTCTTCTCCAAAACTTGATACTGGGTGCAAGAAAGGGAGGGTCTTCATTAGCAGTTCTCCTATGGTCAAAAAAAGAAGTGCCACCCTCCCTCCAAACAGCATATGCAGCCTCTATTATGGCCACATTACCAACATGACAACTGCAGCACAGGGAACAAGGTTGCCTCTGGTCTAAAAAAGGCCTCTTATGGGATTATCACAATCCCAGGCTGGGAATAGAAAAGTCAGCCGAAATACTCCTGGGTTACCAGACTACAGAGGGTTCTGCCAAGCTGCTTTGTTTTACATTCATGCCAGTGAAGTCAATGATTGCTCTCCCTGCCACCTCGACAAACCCATCTCTCTTGATGAGGAGTTAGTGCCTGAAGAGGTAGGGGTCAAGAGGTTCTGGAAAAGGTTCTGGTGACTTTCCATGCAAGTCTGGTGAGCAAGACATTAAACAATATGTAACAAACTAAAAGGGACCATTTAAAGTAATGGCACAGAAACAGAATGACAGAAGGATTGCAGGGTTTTTTAATATGCATGGAGGGGGAAGTCACTAATTTCTCAGTTGGGACTACATTCCATATCCTTTATTCACAATGCAAAATGACTACCAAACGGCAGAGGTGTCCATTGTTTTTCAAAGTGATTTTATGAGGCCATTGTTATGTTTTTTGTTTTGCCTGCAGACGTCCAGGAGCTACATCACAAGTTGCCTCCAATTTGGAGTGGGGAGACCTGCAGAACCCCCTTATCTAGCTTAGTGAAAATTATCCTGCACCCAACTGACTTTTCCCTGTGTGATGCAAGCCTAAAGCACTGGCACACCAATATATACTTCCCAAAGTGAAAAAAAGGGTCCCCCCTATCTCTACCATACCTCAGCAAAGGAATAGCAACCATCCTGAGACTGATTTTATGGGCATCAGATGCCTTTTGGGCATCAGACTTCTGTAAACTAAAGAGTCAAACGGCCTCCAAGACCCTAACAATATGTGAAGTGCCAAGAATAGAGAAAATGTAGCAAGCTATCCTCACAGTGGATCTACAAGGCTGCTCACTTCCCAGGGAAGAAATCTGGCAGCAGGGTGGAGGAGGAAAAAGGTAGAGGACTCCCCAAGATCTGCCCCAAGGCTGGGTGCTTCTTTGTTTAAATGAAAGGACCACATTGTGAAAGGGGCAGGAGTTTTCCTTTTCCTAGAAAGCTCCCTCTGCCCAATCCCACCCTCCGCGATATAACTTCCTCTGCATGCTCTAGACCAGTTCAATCCACTTAATCAATCCAGGTTTTTTCAGTATCCTCCACTCAAGCCCTTCTTTCAAATGAACCCCTTCCTCCAAAACTTGCGCTGAAGTAGCAAATGTCAAAGCCTGCTCAGCTGCTGTTACCCAATTCTCAGCCCCCTCCCCAACTAGCACTTCACAGAATTTCCACCCACCACAACACTACCAAGTTTTTAAGAGCTTTCCCTGAATGGCCTTCCAACCTGGAGAAAACTCCAGCATCTTCCATTTCATATCCCCCAACTCAGCTATCTGTCCTCCACAGGGCAAAGAACACCACCTTTCTGAAACAGAATTTCACCTCAGCTAGTGTATTAAATACCCTCATGACGATGCCCCCCCCCACTTACAGACAAACCCTTCATACGATGGCATCCCCCCCTTCATCACCAGGGCACAAGGTAACATGCAGTCATTTTAAGGGCTCTGTGAGGTTTGGACTTGATCTTCCTAATGGGGCAAGAAAAATGAGGAAGATTATTTCTCTAATTAAGGCAGATGTAGGCAAACTCCCCCCCCCCAACAAGTGGAGAATTTGGGGCAGAACTCAGACAGAAATTTGGGAAGGGAGAGCAGTTACTCTGTGGAAGAGATGGATCTGATTAAATAGAAAAGATCTGTAGGTTATCACATGACAAGCACCAAGTTGAAAGGGGGGATGGGGAAGAAAAAGAGACCCCCTTGTCAGAGAAAATTAACCAAACTAGGTGGATTATTTTTGATTTGAAATAGTTTTATAAGGGACTAGATTTCTATGCATTTGATTACTACACTGGTACATGGTAAGTAATGTAACCAAAAGGAAAAAAGGAATGCTCTTTGGGCTCAGATGAGATGGAATTCAATGGGGCTGGGGGGAAAAACACTACAATATTTTTAAGAGGCCAGATTTTCTTTGAGCAAGGGACTCATTCAAAGGCAAGGCGAAAGGAGGGAGATTCTTATTCCTCATAATTATGTTCTCCTAGGGCCACAGGGTTTGCCCTGTTATCTCCCTTTTATCCTCATCCTACCAAGGTATTAATTCCACCTGATTGAAACTGGCCCAAGATCACCCAGTGAGCTCCTTGGTTGAGGGAGATTCAAACCCAAGTTACCCTGGTCCTACTCCTGCACTCTAACCAATACACCATGCCAGTTCTTCCGGAGAAGGGTAGCTAAGTGCAAAGATCAGAGAAAAAGACAAGCAGGAAGGATAAGTCCACGAGGCCAGGAAGTCTGTGTGAAGCAAGACTCCAGCATGCTGCAACTGGATATAGCAAGGAGGGCCCCTGGAGCATGTGCAGAGAAGCTGGACATTCAGAGGGAAGGATTCTGCGAGGCTGGTGGACGAGGAGCGCTACGGCCCTCCCAGGACTAAAGTAGGCGGGGTCCCACGGGGGCAAGGCGTGCCATGCGTTTACCACGAGGAGAAAGGGAGATTCAATCATTGCGAAAGAGAGGAGGGGGTGTTTCAGAGACAGAAGAGCGCGGAACTTTGTGCGGGGGGGGGCGAAAGATGAAGAGAAAATGATGCTCTTGCGCGGTGGAATGCAAATGAGTGAAGGGAGCCAGTCTGGCTACAGGGGGCAGACATCCAACAGGGCACCCTATTGATCATTAACCCTGCAACAGACCCCCGCCCGCCCGCACCTTCAACTGGTGCTCTTGTCTTCTCACACACCCCCTCCCGGTTCACACACATGAAGGGAGAAGAGATGAGAGGCTTCCGCTTCCTTCCTGATCATATTCTAGGATATTTGGCGGGGGGGGGGAGTAGAAAGGGAGATTCAGGAGGCGGGGAGGAAGTGCCTCAAGGAAGTTGGCGGGAGCGAGGGGTGGGGACTCTGCCATGGGGCAGCAAAGGGCTGCACGTGACAAGGGGAAGAATTCAGTGGGGAAGGTCGGGGGGGCGGAAGGGAGGCGCGTGCCCAGCCACTGGAAGGGCTGTGGGGGGATTCGAATAAAAGCCCCCAATGGGGTGTGGGGGAGCAGGAAAGGGGGGGTCTGTGGAGGGGGGTCTCAGGTGGGCAGCCTCCCCCATGTGACTTATGAGGGGGGCACAGGAGGGGGTTCTATGGGGCAGGGGGATAGGGGGCGGGGAGGGGGTTGGGGCCTCAGACTCTTCCTCTCCTATCTCCCACTCTTGTCCCTCTTCCTCCTTTTCCTCCACCCTCATTCCCTCACCTCCATGATGCAGTTTGCAGCCTCCGCCATCTTGCGAATGAGACACAGAAAGAGAGAACCACCGTCCCGACTCCCCCAGCCTCGTTGAGCAGAGGGCGGGCGCTGAGAAGACCATTGGACGACGACGCTGTCACTCCCGAAAAAGACAAAAAAGGGAGCATGGCCCCGCCCTTGGCGCTTCCATTGGCTGGTGTGGCCTCTCGTCCCTCAGGAGGGAAGCGGTATGCCCATCAGCCCAGGTTTAAACGCCATTGGCCGATCGCGGAAGGGAAGGCGGGACTCTTCGCGATCACGTAGACGTTGATAGGTTTCGCCGGTGACGCCTCCAAATCGAGGGGGAGTTAGGGCCGCCTTCTCGTGGACACGTTGAAACGCCATTGGTGAGGGGGAAAATGGCTCGCCAATCGGGGCAGGGAAGAAGGTCTGAGGGCCAGAGAGGAATATCTATTAGCTTCTCTAAGTGTCAGTCAAAATAAAGGTCTCCGTCTTCTCCATTGCGATTGGTTTATTCTTCACCCCGCTTCTCCGAGGCTGAAGGGATTGGTTGAAGGAAGTGGCAGTTAACGAAGAGTGTTCTCATTCAAACCTCGTTGCCCAGGCTAATTCGCCATGAGGGAAATGTGACAAAGGAAGGGGTGGGAGAAACCACTCATTCGGACCGGTGTGGGGGCGGTGGAAATTCCATGTCAAAGCCTAAGGTTGGCCACCGACTGATCCGCAGGAAACCGTCTGAAAAGCGCAATTTAAGAGCCACTCGCCGGAGACCCTCCAAGGCTTAATACCCACCCGAGACTAAAACTAAATGCTATTGGCTGAGATCAGTTGTCATTCAACAGGGAGGCACCGCCTCAAAAACCAATTACACATCCCATTGGCCAGCTTGGAGGGGGTCATTTATTATTAATAAGGTGGTTCCTTGGGGTTCCCTCAGTCTCTTTATTGGACACTCTGTGTGTCAATTTCAGCTGTGAACAACTGTAAAACGATTCCAAGGATACATTGACGAAGAAGTATCTCAAACAGGAACAGATCTTATATTGGCAAAGACTGTGCCATGGCCAAGGTCAAATGCTATCTTGAAGGGCAAGGCGACATTCAAGGACTGGCGACAGAGCCTTTTCTCACCCATTGGCTGGGGTGGGGCTATATCTCACTTTCTGATCCTATTCGACATCTTCGCTGTCATTCATAAATCCTGGTCCGCCCCTACCAACGGATATGGGCTTCATTGATTACAGCGCCTGGGTGTGGGCGGTGCCGTTCACAAATAGTTAAATGACAGGAGAGGACATGACATCATTACTTGAAGCCATGGGTCAACAAATATGGCTGACTCAGATCATTGCCGCCAAGGAGGAGGATTGCCGCGAATTCACGAATAAAACTCTCCCTGCACGCGTGTAAAAGTTAATATCAACCTCTTTAAGCATGCCTGCGTGTTCTGAATACGGGTGTGCGAATCGCTGTACGAAAAATGGGATTTAATTTCCACGGAAAGATTCATGTATTCTCATTACATCGGTTCAATAAAACGACCGTTAATTGAAAAATTGAGTGCATTTTTGTTGAAGCTGTGCAATTCCTTGTTGTTCCTAGCAGTCTTATCCACCATTTTCTGACACCCACTGTTCATGGTCTAGAAGGAAAAAAATATTTCCCCCTCCTTTTTTCCCCCTTCCCGTTTACACTTTTTTCCCCGCCTTCCATTTTCTACTGTAATATTTTCGAAATTCTGAACATTAACAGAATTTGTTTTATGGGGGGGGTGAGTGTAGAAGTTTAAAAAAATACTCTTAATAGTCTAGAAGTAAAAAAGAATTACTCTCATATTGACAACTACTTGTGTTATGAAGAGATTTTAATGTAATTTTCCGATATATTTATCTAATTTCTGCCCACCCTCCCCTTTTTTTTCTTTCCTTCCCGTTCACACTTTATTTTTGGTTGTGTAGATTTCAAAAAATAAGTCTGTCAAAACAGTGCAATCCGAGTTAAAATAGACAGCAAGCAGCATTTCGTCCGGTGTGTTCAGTAATATAATTATGCGGAATAAAACCTTGTAAGTGCATATTAAATCATAATCAGGTTACCAATAATGTTTCTCCACGATCACACGTTGTTATTTTGGTAAGTTTTTATTTCAGGAGTAAACTATTCAGTCCTAAACAGTACCAGAAAAGCAATCTGAAATGCTTGGAATGAGCAATGTTTTGAGTAAACATGGCTGCTAAGCCCGCCCCCTGGCCTCTTCGGCTGCTATCTCTTCTTAAGGCATGTCCTCTCCTGTCATATAACCTTCTTGGCCGTTCACAACGTGGACGTTCTTTCCGGAAAGTTCATTGGTCGAGTGTCCTTTCGTCCTATTGGACACCCGAGGTGCCACTGACATGCTTGGTTTAAATCATGGAGGTATAATGGTTACTTCTACCTCCATGGTTTAAATGTAGTTGGGAAAACCCGCGCACATGCGTAACGCACAAGCGGCTGAATCGCAAAAGCCCAAGAAAAAGGATAGAGATCAAAATAGGTGGCACACTGTTAGCTGTCGCGGCAAACTGTAATCCATGCCAAAGCAGACTACGTGATAACAGTAAAATGTTCTGTCCTCCGACAGACTCTCAACCGGAGAGAGATACAGTATATGTATCATAAATTGATACATCATTTATTTGTATCCACTTTGCTTTCCAAAATAATTGGGGGAGCACATATCTCACTCATTATGTGCCAAAAATCATGGAAGAAGAAATACAGTAATATACATGCTATTGCAACTGGAGCTGAGGTCCTCTCTTTTAAGAAATGATGGACTACTACAGGGGTGTAACTAGGGTGTGGCAGGGGGTGGCACGAGCCATGGGCGCCATCTTGCAGGGGGCGCCGTTCGCATGGCGCCCGCCCCCCAAAAATGGTGCCCATGGCCCGCCCACTCCCTGCACCTCATTCTCCTCGTTCCGGCTGGCCTTAAAGAGCTGGCCAGAGCGAGGAGAACGTGCTGCCACCCGGCGCCCCCTCCCACTTCTCAAGGAGGTGGGGCGCTGGGCGGCGCCGCGTTCTGTTTGCTCCTGCCGGCCCTTTAAGGCCAGCATGAGTGAACAGAAAGAACGCGGCCAGGGCGCCGCGTTCTGTTCGCTCTGCAGCGAATAGAACGCGGTGCCCCAGCCGCGTTCTGTTCGCTCGTGCCGGCTCTTTAAGGCCGGCACGAGC
>JAJKFI010000130.1:1283881-1373252 GCA_029204185.1 Lerista edwardsae | reverse complement strand
GCCGCATTCTTTCTGTTCACTCGTGCCGGCCTTAAAGAGCCGGCACGAGCGAATAGAACGCAGCTGGGGCACCGCGTTCTGTTCACTGCCGCCGGCCCTTTAAGGCCAATGGCAGCGAACAGAACACGGTGCCCCTGCCGCGTTCTGTTCGCTGCCGCTGGCCTTAAAGGGCCGGCGGCAGCAAACAGAACATGCCTCTTAGAAGAGGCGGGGCGCTATGTCATGACGTCACGATGTGACGTCATGACGTTGCGTGCCCCTAGGGGCGCATTTTCATTGGGCGCCATGGGCGCCCTTTCAAATAGATTCGCCCCTGACTACTGATATTTACTCCATCACTGTTACTTCTGTTTTCTTGTCTGAGTTTAATCATGGATATTAGTTAAAGATGTCCTCATGCAGATCAATCCCCCCCCCGCATAGTAGGATCTACAAAATTCAATAAAATTTACTCCCAAGTACATCTGCATACAAAATAGATCCTCAATGTCCATCTTCCTCAAAGATCCATCTATTTGGTGTAAGCTTCAGAGGTCAAGCTTCCAGCTAGAGGGAGAACCGTTAGCTCAATTATATATGGTTTACAGCACAATCCAGCCATGTGAAACAAGTTCTACTGTGTTTAATAAGACTTATACAACAGTGTGAATATCAGTGTTTCCCAAACAAATCATGACACATTGGACCAAAAAAAAAAGACCCAAAACTTAGCCCTCCAAGCCATGTACTAGTGTGGCCTGTGGTGCTTGATACTTTATTTTCAGTTCTGGGTAGACAACAAACTAGGACGTTTATTGTATTCTGGTGGTTCGGCATGCACAGTCACTGGCTCTGCAGGCCTGATAATCTCTCAAAAGGCTAAATCCTGCCCAATTTTCCAATGCTGGTGCCAAGATGCCAAAAGAGCATGCAGTGCATCCTGCGGTGGGGGGACAGTCATGAAGACCTCATCAATGTAAGGGAGCATTTGTTCCTTCACCTTGGGGGGCTGCATTGCAGCTGCATCAGTGCTGGAAAGTTGGATTTGATTGGTCCCTTACTGACATTCTGATTTTAGGTCCGGTTCTCTCATTACTCCAATTATACTCCACCATCTCCCCCCACAATATTTTTTAACCAGCACTAAAATAAGAAAGTCAGGAAGAGGTGTGTGCACATATACAGGCATGCCCTGGTATCCACAGTTTCAGTTATCCACGGATTCTAGGGTGGCTATTAAAAAGATGGTGGAACATTAAACAAATCTCTTTTTTTTACCTTGTTGCAGCAAAACCATTGATATTCCCCTATCTTTAAAAAGGCATCCCCCTTATCCACAGTTTCAGGTATCCACGGGGTGGTGGTGGTGGCGGCACAGAACCCAGAATGGAATCCCAGGGCATG
The DNA here is from genome assembly GCA_029204185.1 of Lerista edwardsae. Lineage (NCBI taxonomy): Eukaryota > Metazoa > Chordata > Lepidosauria > Squamata > Scincidae > Lerista > Lerista edwardsae. The sequence goes on along the minus strand of JAJKFI010000130.1, from coordinate 1,371,869 downwards.
CATATATGAGATGTGTAGAGGTGCTTATGGCGACCTCCTCTGGTCTTTGGCAGCTGATAATGTAGTCCGGGTTCCAGGCTCTTACCTCTAGACTAGGGGTCTTCAAACCCTAGCCTGAGAGCCGAATTGGCCCTCCAAAACATTTTTACTCAACTCTTAGCAGGTGGTGGGGCTGGCCCACAGCAACCTGCTGAAGGGCGGATAAATTCAGTGCAACCTTGGTATCCGCTGGGGTTCTGTTCCAGAGCCCCCCCCCACGGCTACAAGCATCACCATTTAAATGCCCGGCCTTATCTATGATGCGGCCCTTGTGCCAAAAGGTTTGGAGACCCCTGCTCTAGACAGAGGGAGCAGAAACAACTGCGGAAGGATCTGGGCTGGCTGATGACAGCCTACAAAAGCAGCCCCACCCATTTGCTGCCAGCATTACCCCACTTCTTATCAACACCTCCTCAATCTCCATTTACCCCTGATTCTCCACCATCATCAGTATTTCATCATGCACAGCAAGCTCCTTTAAATCTGATTTTCTATCATTATCCTACAGTCTTCCCTTTCTCCATCGCTGATTCACGCACCTCTGCAACACTCCCTCCTATGCAACTCTTCCCTATATTTCACTCCACCCACCCACCCCCCTTGGAAACGAGTGGTGTCACTTCTCCTTTAAGACCTTGCAACAACCTCCTTTTCTTCCTCCTTACCTCCCTTTCGCCAGCCTCCCCTGATGGAAGGTTTGTTCCAGCCAATCACGAGGCGCGACGAACAGCCGTCACAAGATTATGGAAAAAAAACTCGGCGGGCGTGACAGGCTGAGAGTCCGGCAGTGTTGTGGCCCCGCCCTTTCTGAGTGGGCGTGGCTTCGGTGCAGTAGGGCTTGGAGTTGTGGGGGAGGAGGTGGGAGTAGTTTGTCCGGGGCTGCAAAGAGGTAAGTGCAAGCCCTCCTCCATGCGCGCTCCCGAAGAGATCCAGACAGCCCTTCCCATCCCCGCGTTAATGCGTCCTGATTTTTAAAGGGACCCAGGCCTTTCAGCAAAAATCTATCTGTGTTCCTGCTCCCCCAGTGGGATCCAGCTTGCATGTTTTCCCAGCACACCACCTTCCCTCTCCCCACCCCCCATGCCATTCCTGGCACATCTATCTCTTTTCCTTCTCCTCAACTTGCCTGTGCTTGCACAACCTCAAGAAACAGAGTTTGCGTGTTCCCCTAAGCCTTCCTATCCAGATCTAACTATATGCCTTCCTGCTTCCATCAAGATTCTTAAAGGACTCCGCATTCTTTCTCCTTCTCTGACCCCCTCCCGAACAACAGGATTCCAGTTTGCTACTCTCAGAGTCCAGTGCAAAAGGACTATACCCCATTTTGTCTTTTGCAATATCTTCCCACTTTTGCTTTCAAAAAATAACCCACCAACTTTCCTGCTCTTCACTAGGAATATTCTTAATCCAATGTAGTCTCTGTCCACCCAGTTTCTCGAAAATGCACTCTCCCTCCTAGTTCTTAAAGGTTACCACTGGAAACCTCCAGGGCACACTCTGTTCATTGCACCTTACCTTCCCCCATCTGACCCGTTTCCTTCTCTTCGACATCAGCTGTTGCTGCTACTCAAGACTAAATGAAACCCGCCCTATGATGGGGTGGGTGGAAGTGGAGGACAGGGCAGGACTCCTGGGTTCTCTTTAAGAAAAGCATGATGTGGGGTGGTGTTTTGTGAGCACCCTCTCCAACAAAATATAACATGGGTTTGTAATGCCTTATGCTCTAGAGCCAGGACTCCCAAGTGTTACGGGAAGGGGAGGAACACTTTCTGAGAAGATTTACTTAGTAAGAGTGAAGGAGGTGGGAATCACGATTCCGGGGATCACTGAAATTCCCAGCTTTAGATATGGCTTGTATGATGACTCTGAGGACACCCAGGTCCCTAGAATGCCCTGTCGTTGGGTGTGATCCTCTTTTCTCTTCTCCCAGCAGCACAGCTTCAGTCCTGACCCTCTGACCCGCTCGCCCTCGCTGTCATCTGCAGGGTGCCATGCCGCTGGCCCGCAGTCTCTCGGTGACCTCCCTAACAGGGTTGGAGGACTGGGATGATGAGCTTGACCTGGAGAACGCCATCCTCTTTGAGGTGGCATGGGAGGTGGCCAATAAAGGTAAGTCACAAGGTTGCCATTTCCTAGAGGGGTTGTGAGGCCTGGTGGGTGGGTGGCAGCTGGAAGAATTGGGGGCCAGTGGGAGAAAGGAAGGCACGGACCCTGAGTTATTGGGAAGTGGAGTCAGATTGTTAGAGAAAATAGGTACAGTTGCATCTGGGTCTATTGAAGCAGATAGATGCTCATTCCCCAAGAGTAAACATTACTGGGTGAGTGCAGGAAAGCCTTGATGTTAGGATGAGAATGGCATATAGCAAGAGCAAAGAACACAGGGTGAGTTCCCTGTGTCAAAAGGATTCTGGGAGTCAGGGCTCTGTGGTTCTCTGAAAAGGACGTTGGGATCCTTGTTTCTTTGGAAGGGTGCTATAGTGGACAGTACCGCTATGCATTCTTCTAATTATGTTCTTCGGCAGTGTGGAAATAACCTCGGCCTCGCTCCTTCCTTTACGGTTCTCTGGTCCTGCCAGCCATAAATCCTTATAGCTGATAATGCCATTGGACTGAGTGCTTCCAGTGCAGTTAAGTGGCTGACTGCCAGGATGCAGCATGTTCACCCCGATTGCCCCAGGTCGGAAGCCGATGCCATGCTCCTCTGGTGTGGATCTTGCTTAGAGAACCTCGTGGCAATATTTCAGTCTGATTCCTGGTATTATACCGTGGAGGGGAATGCTGTTGGGGCACTGTGCTGCTTCTTGGATCAGGGCAAAGCAGCCTCACTAGAGATTTTGCCCAATTCTGGATGTTTGCCGATACTATCACAATGCTGGAGGAACTATTCCCATATGTACTGTTAAGGACATGACCCTTCTGAGGTTAAAGGTCCTCTCTTTGAGCACGTGCCTTGCATGTTATAGCTGGATTCTCATACAAGAAGGATCGGTTGCACTTAACCTCCCTCCCCCCACTTCCCCAGCCAAATAAAACTTCTGTTGCATAAGGAGCATTTTGAAATGTCACCCAAGTTCTCAAAGTAGCCACTTCGCTATACAAATAGTCACGTTCGGACTTGGATAGCTGCTCCTGAATTGCAAGTGGCAGGATGGCAGAATGTTCCCCATGCAAATAACTGGCCTTTGCTGTGTCATGATTCTCCATGTCCTGGGGAACCTTACTGACAGGCCCAAAGGATATCTGGTATCTTGCAAACTCTTGCTTTTGTCAGGCACAAAATCAAGCTGCTAGTCCTCATGATCTTAAGCAAACTTCTTAGAAATGCATGAAAGTGTCTGGTGTGCAGAGAGTCAAACTGTTAATATTTGACTGTGTATCAAATATCATAAATACATGTTTATCAGTTCTATATAGTATTTTTCTTAACTCGGTGATTTGGATACTTTGAATCATTTTAGGTACAGCTCATGTGGAGTGCTATCAAACTCCTCTGCTTGCAATATAGCTTTATAATAAGAATGCAACAGTAACTATTTAATTGGAGAAAAAATATTTGCTTCTCAAAATAATTTTGGAATTTTTTAAAGTGTTTTAATGAACATACATCTGTGAGACAAGAAAGGAAAACATTAAACATACAACTGAAAGCTGAATGCCTGGTTGTTGAACCATTTGTTAAGAACAAATTTTTCATTACCTGTGTTCAGGAGTTCAGCTTCAGGACACAAAGAGATTTTAGATTCAGTTTCATTTTGACTTCTGGCTTTAGATCATTGGGGAAAACAGTGCTCTTATACCATGTGATCCCTTGCTGTCCCTCTACCGCATTAGCTGGCCTTTCCTCCTAGTCAGTTGTTCTTTTAGCAATTAAATAGCCCAAAGCTGGAATTAACACTATTTTAGCTTGTATATTGCTGTCTTGGTTGGTGGCTTTGATAATATTATACGTTGATTATCCCTTATCCAGACTGCTTGGGATGGGAAGGTGTCTGGATTTTGGATTTGTCTGGATTTCTGAATAATTGCATAAATGAGAAAAGCTTCCTGTTGCTCTTTTCACTGTGACCCAGTTGGGTGTCTGGGTCACTTTTTCCCCCCCACAATGGCACATATCACAGAGCAGAGAACAGAACTTCCAGGCTCTACATGGGTATGAGCACAAGACTTTCTCGCATTTGCACTGTTGTTGTTCAGTCGCTAAGTCGTGTCCAACTCTTCGCGACCCCATGGACCACAGCACGCCAGGCCTCCCTGTCCTCCACTGGCTTCCGGAGTTTGCCCAATTTCATGTTCATCGCTTCAGTGACACTGTCTAACCATCTCATCCTCTGCCGCCCCCTTCTCCTTTTGCTTTCCATCTCTCCCAGCATGAGGGTCTTTTTTAAAGAGTCCGCTCTTCTCATGAGGTGGCCAAAGTATTAGAGCTTCAGCTTCAGGATTTGTCCTTCCAGGGAGCAATCAGGCTTGACTTCCTGTAGGATTGCCCGATTGGGTCTCCTTGCAGTACAGGGGACGCTTAAGAGTCTTCTCCAACACCATAATTCAAAAGCATCTATTCTTCGGACTAGAAAGGTAAAGGTTTCCCCATGACTGAATGGTCTAGTCGTGACCGACTGTAGGGGGTGCTGCTCATCTCCGTTTCAAAGCCTGTAGAGCCAGCGTTTTGTCCGAGGACAAGCTTCCGTGGTCCTGTGGCCAGCATGACTCTACCTCGTAGTGCACGGAATGCCGTTACCTTCCCACCAAAGTGGTCCCTATTTATCTACTTGCATTTAGGTGCTTTCGAACTGCTAGGCTGGCAGGAGCTGGGACAAGCAACGGGAGCTCACTCCGTTGCGCAGTCTTGAACTCCTAACCTTCCGGTCGGAAAGCCCATCAACAGCAGATTAACCCGCTGCGCCACCACGTCCCCTATTCTTCAGACTACAGAAAGCTTAAAAAAAGTCTTGGGCAAAAATATCTGGACTTCAGAATAGCCTGGATTTTGGATGTCGGGATCAGAAATCATCTACCTGTATTGTATCTGCCCATCCGAGTACCTTCCCCAGAGTTACCAGTTTTGGACTCCAGCATCTGACAATGATATGCTTTACTTAAGGCTGCTTTGGATGGCTTTTTGGAAGTAGGGTACAGAACATGGCAGCCTGCCTCCTTATAGGAGTCGCCAATAACACATTACAGTAGTGTTCCAGCATTTGCCTTGGCTCCCCATTGTCTTCTGGATTCAATTCAATGTATTGGCTTTAATTTGTAAAGCCATTAAGTGCTTTGGACTTGCTGTTTATTTTAGAGGCCACCTTTGCTCAAATATGCGATCATTGCCATTGGGATCAACCTGGAGTTGGAGCCTCTCTGTTCACCAGGGCCAAACAGCAAAGTCACGTAGACATTGGCTCCACTTAGAGGTAGACCTTTAACATTTTAGGTTAAGGATAAATGGGGTAACTTTTATCCATTTGTGTATGTATTTCTGGTTGTTGTTGTTTTTAACATTGTTGGCATCTACCCAGAGCCCCAGGAGTAAGGAGGGTGGGATTTGAAGTTATCTAATTTTTCATATTCAGAATTTGCCTTTTGTGGTTGAATACCTCCTATTAAAAAAGGGACGTGGTGGCGCAGTGAGTTAATCTGCTGTTGCTGGGCTTTCCGACCGCAAGGTTGGGAGTTCAAGACTGCGCGATGGAGTGAGCTGCCATTGCTTGTCCCAGCTCCTGCCAACCTAACAGTTTGAAAGCACCTAAATGCAAGTGGATAAATAGGGACCACTTTGGTGGGAAGGGAACGGCGTTCTGTGCACTACAGTGTAGAGTCATGGCAGCCACATGACCACGGAAGCTTGTCCTCGGACAAAACGCCGGCTCTACAGGCTTTGAAATGGAGATGAGCACCGCCCCCTACAGTCAGTCATGGGGGGGGAAGGTCATGGGGAAACCTTTACCTCCTATAAAATATATGTGGAGAACACATACTGGTATACTTCAAATGCAGCAATTTATATATGGGTTTGTATCCTAAAATTAAGATTCCTACGTCTGATTGAAATTAATGGGGTTTAAGTAGTCATGATGATGAACTTGACTCATTTATTTCAGTGTTGCTTAATCAGGACTCGCTCTAAGACACAGCCCATATATATTAAAAGAGAGAACCAACCACCCAACCATTCCAAGCAATGCTGTTGCTGCCCCATGATTTCTGTGTGAGATGCCTATATTTATCCTGCCCCGAAATGTCATTGCCCTGTATAGGAAAGCGTGATGCTCTTGACCGGTGGCCTCCAAACAACGGACTACAGTGCATGGGGAATTCCCTCCCTGTCCCAAGCTGCGCAGATAGTTGCATCTCGCAGCCATTCCATTTTGTAGCCAATCAGCTGCAGGGATGCTCTGGGCATTCACATCTATGCCAAGCATCCGGCTGCACCAAGCAGGTTTAATAGCAGGAGACGGCATCCCTTAACGCGCTAATGCTCGTGAGGTGAAGCCAGTGGGCGGGCTTAGCCGCCATGTTAGTTAACTCAAAACAATCCTCATTCCAAGCATTTCAGATTGCTTTGCTCGTACTGTTTAGGATTTAATAGTTTATTCCTTAAATAAATACTTACAAAAATAAAAACGTGATCATGTAGACACATTATTGGTAACCTTATTATGATTTATATGCAATTACAAGGTTAAATTCCTCTTAATAATATTACTGAACATACTTGCTGTCTATTTAAACTCAGATTGCACTATTTTGACAGACTTTATTGAAATCTACACAAGCAAAAATAAAACAGTCATGCCCCATAAAAAAAATGTTCAGAATTTCATAAATATTACAGTAGAAAATGAAAGGCGGAAAAATAAAGTGTGAACACGCAGGCATGATTAAAGAGGTTGATATTAACTTTTACACACGTGCAGGGAGATTTTCATTTGTGAATTCGCTGCAATCCTCCTTGGCGGCAATGATCTGAGTGAGTCAACAAATATGGCCGCAGGTGCCTGGATGTGGCTTCAAGAAAATGATGTCATGCCGCCTCCTGCTATTAAACCTGCTTGGGCTGCACAGCTTTCTGGGACACCTGGGCACAGACGCGAATGCCCAGAGCGTCCCTGCCAGCTGATTGGCTGCAAAATGGAGCAGCTGCAAGACAGAACAATTTGTGCCACTCATGACAGGGAAGGAATTCTCCATGCACCAGATTCGGCCCACGGGCCATGGTTTGGAGGTCCCTATTCTTGACTCGTCTTCAGTGAATGGTCTGTTGGGGAGCTGTCCTAATCCATCTTGGCCAGTATACCCCAACTCTCATTCAGTGGAAGGATTGGCCTCGCAGCTCACTCATTTCAAGATTCCATGAATGTTCATGCCTTATGGATCTTGAGGTAAAGAGGAGAAGGAAGGGACCAGATGCATTAAAGATTTTTAGCTGCTACAGTGTTCTCTGATACACTGATGTGGTAAGAATGGCTTCTTGAAGAGACCGCATGAAAACATCCTCCTGTTCTCTGGCTCTGTGAATGTGTGTTCTCTCTCAGTCCTGACCCACAGCCTTCCATGAAATCCAGGCCTCCTACTGCTGTAACACGCTCCGGGTTCTTTATTCTGCAGTGATTTTTTTTCCTGGCCAAGCTTTCTGACTACATTATTCATATGGGGTTTTTGGCAATTACCTGTCTGGGAAACAAAGAGCCAAGACTCTTAGGTTCTCAGAGAGATTATGGGAATTTCGTAGAAGGAGCTGGCAGGGTCCTTGGACAGAAAGTGGGTTTGGTGGTTTGTAGCTGGCAGCAGGGTTTGTGTATACTCCAGAAAAGAGAAGTTGGGCCCTAGTTAGTTGTAGGGTGGCGACCAGGTCCTAGTTAATTATAGGATGGTGAACAGGTGCTGCAAGTCCTGGGTTCTGTGGAAGAAAGAGAGAGTGTGTGTATACTTGAGAAAGTGTCTTTTTCGTTCTTCTAGAAGGTGATGATCAACTTCTGAATTAGAGTGGTGCAGGGCCAGGAACAGTGATAAGCCGTGAACATTACTTAAGTATCTGAATAATGCAATCTGCACTTCTCTAGGGCTGTGATGCCCGTACCCCAGTGGTTCTCAAACTGTGGGTCAGGACCCACCAGTGGGTTGCTAGTCAGTTTTAGGTGGGTCGCCAAGCACCTGAGAGCAGCCATATGATGCTGGAAAGAGGGAGCGCTGTGCGGTTGTTTTGCTTGTGTCAAGGTTGTCAATAGGCATTTTTCTTTCTGATTGCTACTGGAAAATGGCTGAGAAATAAACCAACTTATTGCTGCATTTTCAGGAAAGCAGCAGGCTCTGGTGTTAGCAGGGTGTGGTGGGGGAGCTGACAAGCCTTCTGAACAGAAACTAGCATCACCATCCGCTCTCCTTTTTCAGTTGGAGGGATCTACACAGTTATCCAGACCAAAGCCAAAATCACACTGGATGAATGGGGCGAGAATTACTTCCTGATTGGGCCTTACCTGGAGCTGAACGTCCGCACACAGGTGGAGCTGATTGAGCCACCCAACCCTGCCATTCGCCGTACCATTGACTCTATGAATGCCAAAGGATGCAAAGTAAGAAACTGGAAGAGGAAAAAAAGAGTAAATAGGGGTGTTTTTTTTTCTGGTGGAAAGAGAGAAATGGCACAGCAGAGGCCTCACACACAGCAAATGATGGGATAAACCTAGAGCGCAGTCCTAACCTGGAGTTAGGCTGGCACAGTTAGGCCAGCAAAGTTTGGCCGGCATAAGGAACACCATAAAGTATGTTTGGACCACTCTTGGAGTCAGAAAGGCCAGCACACAGACGTGTGCCATCCTCCCTGACTCAGAGAGTGGTCCAAAGAATACTTTATGACGTCCCTTGTGCTGGCCAAACTTTGCTGGCCTAACTGTGCCGGCCTAACTCCAGGTTAGGATTGCACTCTTAAACTGGGCCAGAACTTTTCTCTCTGCCATGCTTGTTCTCAATGTTCAGGGATTTTGGGGGGATGGAAGAGCATTCAGTCACAAGTCCCATCCTCTTCTCCCCGCCCCCCCCCCCCCGTTCTTAAGTGGTGCAGTTCCGACATAGGTTTGCCACCATTGTTGCCGAGAACTAAGCCAAAGTCTTTTGAAAGTCCCAGGTGTTTTGTGAGTAAATTTGGGACAAAATAAGCATCTGTTCTTTTCTTCCTATACCTCCTCCCGCCCCCGCCAAAAAAAAAAACTTTCCCATATCCATATTGGGAGCTGGATATGGTACCAGCAAAAGGCATTTTAAACTGAAATTCACAGCCCTGAGGTCTAGAAACTTGTTTGCTTGTTGTTGTTTTTAAATGAGAATCCCGGGGTACTGAATTCTGCATCCAATATCAAATTCTGTGTTTGAGCTGAGCTTGCAAGGAATCAAGAACGCCATGCAGCCCTGGTAGCTTTTTGGCAGGGCATTATTCAGACAACTGAGATGACTTACTGGATCTCAGGTCTGATGCCCCAGGACTCTATTTATGTTCTTATTCCTTCTGTGAACAAGTTGATCCTGATGTGGGAGAACTGGGGTTTGTAAAATCTCACCAAAGGGCAGTATGTTCCGACTTGATTTGCTGGAGTAGCTGTCTCTAATTATATTCGTCTGTCATTACCTTGCATCTCTGCTACAATTATTCATTGTCTAATTGTCCCCCATTCTCCCGTTATACTTTATAAAGTACATCCCTTTATTTGTTTGCTTAAAAATATTTCTACTCTGTGGTTCTAAAGTTCAGAGCCCTTTCCGACCATCATGCTGTGATTGTTATTAAACTCCAGTTTCCCTGGAGCTCAATGCAAAGGGAGGAAGCTGCAGTTGATAAGGGTTTGGGTCTAATCCAGCTGTTCATGCCTGCCAGAGTGGAAGCAATGGCTCAGTCATTTACAAATTTACAAATTTACAAATTCCTCAGTCATTTACTCTGGTCCTTTTGATAGAAATATTCATGGTATAGTCTTAACTCTATAACTAAGTCTTATAACTATAGTCTATAACTAAGTCTATAACTATAGTCTTAACTCTTAACTAAGTCTTAACTTAGACTTTCAAGGGTAACATGAGAAAACAGTTAAAGATAAGGATATACAATTTCCCCCCCTTTGGAAGATGATCCCATATTTATTTTCCTTTTCAATTTGACTTCTTCCTTTGGGCTCCCATTCTCCCACTTGCTTGGGAGCCACCAGGAATTCCTTCCATTTGGCTTCCATGCAAGGGGCATAGCATACGGGGTACTCTCTTGGGCACCTCTCAAATTGTGCGGAGTCTCTCTGTCTGTATTGTACATTCCTGATGGCAGCTGGTGTTGGCATGAAGGGCTGTCCACCCAGTTGGGAGCAGTGTGCCATGATCTGAGCAATGACATGGATGGGCGATGGATCAAGGACAGACTAAGGGTGCCACTTAGGCCAGCAAAGTTTGGCTGGCACAAGGGTCACCGTAAAGTATGTTTGGACCACTCTCAGGGTCAGAAAGGCTGGCACACAGGTGTGTGCCATCCTCCCTGATTCTGAAAGTGGTCCAAACGCACTTTATGGTGGCCCTTGTGCTGGTCAAACTTTGATGGCCTAACTGTGCCAGCCTAACTCCAAGTTAGGATTGCGCCCTAAAAAAATTGCTTCTTTGCACAACATGTGATTCGTCTGTGGAGTTCAGTGCCACAATGTTATGGTAGTTACTAGCACAGAGGTTTTAAGAAAGGATTAGGTGCATTCACGGCAGAGTGATCTGTCCATGGCTGTTAGCCTTGCTGGCTACTTTTGGGCATCCCAGAACCACCTGGCTGGGCATTGATCCCTTGGTTGATGCTCAGTTTGGTGCAGCAATCCTGTTTTCTGTATGTCGCCATTGGTGTGTGGAAGTGCCGCCACATGGATGCCTTCCTCTGCATGACAAATGGAACATGTATGACGGCAGAGGCAGATATGAAGCTGAAGTCTGGAAGTGGAAGAGGGGGAGAAACTACTTACTTCCATCAAGGTGTGTGAGCTTGTCTGTGCTTAGCTCACAGGGGCAGAATTTCATGCTTGGGTTTGTATTCCACAGCTTGCAGGCCTTGGCAAAGTTACTCCTTCATTAGCTTCTTTTGGGAGAAGGGCTCCAAGTCTAACTGGCTCCAGGGCAGCAATTTCCCAGTTCTTGGCTTGAGTCTCTGAGTTTCTGGGGGTTCCTTCAAACAGCCGCAGCCAGAATGAGACAGGCTTGATGTCTGTATTTCTCCATGACTTGGAACTGATTTTCATTTGATGCTGTTCAACTTTCTCCCAAGTTCTGCAGTTCTCTAGCATAGGGTTTACTCCTTTCTTTCCCAGACTGCAGGATACACAGAAACATGCTAAATTGCCCATGAACCATAATCGGTTCATGGTATCTTGAACCATGTGTGGGTTGCCACCAGTCTGCATCAAAGCATGGAAGCACAAAGGAGCAGCAATCCATCGGGAGTATTTATACAGGCATGCCCCGGTATCCACTGGGGTTCTGGGGACACCATCCCCCTGTGGAGATCTGAAAATGTAGATACTGGGGACGCCTTTTTAAAGATAGGGGAATATCAGTGGTTTTGCTGCAACAAGGTAAAAAAAAGATTTGTTTAATGTTCCCCTATCTTTTTAATAAGGATGTGGTGGCGCTGCAGGTTAAACTTGCTGAACCTGCTGACCAGATCAACAGTTTTGATCTGTTTTGTCCTGCAGTTCAAGACAACACAACAGAGTGAGCTCTGGCTCTTTGGCTTAGAAATGGAGATGACCAACTGTAGGGGGCGGTACTCATCTCCGTTTCTAAGCCTGTAGAGCCGGCGTTTTGTCCGAGGACAAGCTTCCGTGGTCATGTGGCCGGCATGACTCTACGCCGTAGCGCACGGAACGCCGTTACCTTCCCACTGAAGTGGTCCCTATTCATCTACTTGCATTTTAGTTGCTTTCGAACTGCTAGGTTGGCAGGAGCTGGGACAAGCAACGGGAGCTCACTCCGTCGCGCAGTCTTGAACTCCCAACCTTCTGGTCAGAAAGCCCAGCAGCAGCAGCAGTTTAACCCACTGTGCCACCACATCCCTATAGGGATGTATATAGGGATGTATACACGGCCCCAAATCTCCTAGCTTTTGCTGGTTCTTTTCAGCTCTCCGCTGGCAGCCTGCTTCAGCCAGGATTTCTGATGAAGCAGTTATTTCAGGCACCCCATGCAGAACAACATAAGCCAGGCGACCTTTCACAAAATGGAGATAGGGTAACATGAACCAGAGGCTAAAATTAGACCTCCATACGCACACCCACACACACTGCCTCCGCAGTGTCCTGTGCGAGGTGATGATATTGTGACGGCCGGCATGAGGCCTACTGTCTTAGAGAAGGCCTCTCCCAAGAAAGTGATTAAAAGTGTTCATGGTTGAAATTAAAAGAACTGGAAGCTGGAACTTCTTGAGTTCATTGGCAGAAGATGGGTGTGGGAAATAAACAAGCAAGGTCCAGGGTTTAACTTGAGCCAGGGCTGCTCATCAGATTTACAAGCATATGGAAAGGAACAGTATAAAATGCTTTAAAGCAGTGGTTCCCAAACTGTGGGTTGGGAGCAAACTTCAGGTGGGTCACGAAGCCCCTAGAGCAGCCATATTGAAAATATGGGGATGCTGGAAAGGGAGAGAGCTGTGTAGTTGTTTTGCTTGTGTCAAGGTTGTAAATAGGCTCTTTTCTTTCTGATTCACTTTGCTATTAAAAAATGGCTGAGAAATAACCCAACTTGTTGCTGCATTCTCATGAAGGCAGCAGGCTCTGGCATCACAATGACGGCATTTTTAGCAATTACATCATTTCCAGTGGGTCCCAGACAGACTGTCTAAAAAGAGGGGCCCCAGTGCTTTAAAACTGCTTTAAAGAGTTCGACCGGAAAACATGGCGATGACTTTTGTGGAATTCTGCAGAAAATCCGGTATCTGGTTCAGAATTTGATGGATTCTCAAAATATTTTGATTGAGATGTTTGCCCTTAATGTAGAACTCTGGATTGAGAAACTTCATGAAGTTTCTAGACCTCATGACTGAGAAAGAAATGTTTGAATGTGTGCTGGGACCATTTGCTAAGCTGAGAAATTTGAAATGGAACTTGAATGTTATTTAGGTTGCCTATTTCAAATTCCTCCCCTTCCCCATATTTCTCACTCCCTGGCTTTCATACTTTCTATTCTTGCTGGTCTGTTCTATATCTTATTCCTTGAAATTTTCCACCCCACTATTTCTCAAAATACTTGAGGTGCAAAAGATTTATTTGTTTATGATTATTATGATATTGATGAATATATTATTAGATCTGAAACCAATCAAATTGCAACATGTTGAACGTTGATATTTTGAACCAATATTAAAAGCTTACACCTTCTCAGTCATACCGCCAAGAACACAGTGTCTTCTGATTCGTACATTGCTCTTGGCCCTGGCGTGATTGACAGCCACTCTAACCAATGGGAGTAGTCCATTATGGGCCAGCCAGTGCCTGTTTTCCTCCTGTTAGTCTTGTTTCACACAGCGCTCAACTTCCAGGAAACACATCCTCTGCGCTATCTGAGCTATTGCTGTATTGAAATTTAAAACCCTTAACTGGAGGAACTCTGTTCTAGACTTGAATAATGGAGAGCTCGGACATACCTGTGGTGAATCTGTGCTTACCTACCCACTAATCTTGTACATCTAATATCCAGGTTTACTTTGGACGCTGGCTGATTGAGGGTGGCCCCTATGTGATTCTCATTGATATTGGGGCAACAGCTTGGAGCCTGGATCGATGGAAGACAGAGCTGTGGGAAAGCTGTTCCATTGGGATCCCGTGGTATGATCGAGAGGCCAATGATGCGGTTCTCTTTGGCTTCCTCACAGCCTGGTTTCTGGGTGAGGTACGGAATGTGGTTTCTGCCAGATAACGTTGCTCCTTTTCCCCATGCTCTTGTTTCCCACTAACTGTTTGCTCATGTTTTTCATGTAGTTTTCTGCACAATGTGAAGAGAAGCCATTCATTATAGGTCATTTCCATGAGTGGCTGTCTGGGGTTGGTCTCTTCCTCTGCCGGATCCGGAAACTTCCAGTGGCTACCATCTTCACCACCCATGCTACTCTGCTAGGCCGCTACCTATGTGCGGGCAGTGTGGACTTCTACAACAACCTGCAGAAAGTGAGTCTTGTGGAGGTTGATGGAGGTGGGTAACTGGGGTTTTCATTTTTCCCCCAGGTTGCATTTCAGTGAAGAAATTGTGTAATCATTGCAAAAAAATCCGTTCATCTTTCCTCAAGGGAGAACTTTTCCAAAAGGTCAAAACAGCAATATTTTGCTCTTGGGAAAATGTCATTCTATCCCACTGTTGTGTCAACTTTGATCATAGCTGCCACATGGGATTTGTGACACAAGCACCTATTAGACAAAGCTTATGGTTGTTGTCAGTGATGAGCACTACACAAACGGCCTTAGCAGTTCATAAGCCTTTTGTTTTTCCTCTTATTTAGGGCGCAATCCTAACCTGGAGTTAGGCCGGCGCAGGCCAGCAAAGTTTGGCAGGCACAATGGCCACCGTAAAGCACGTTTGGACCACTCTCGGATTTAGGAAGGACGGCGCACATCTATGTGCTGGCCATTCTAACTCCGAGAGTGGTCCAAACATACGTTATGGTGTCCCTCGTGCCAGCCAAATTTGGCTGGTTTAACTGTGCCAGCCTAGCTCCAGGTTAGGATTGCACCCTTAGTGTTTTAGCAGCTACGTGCTCCTTATTTTCCAGCAACACAGTGCATATCTGTAATGTGACAGAATTGCACAGTCTGGGGAGCAGAGCAGCTGTACCCCCCCAAAGTCCAGCTCACTCCTCTGGGGTGTCTGTGTCCCCCTGCCAAAGCAAGTGCCCTGCTTTCCCTCCCAACTTCCCCACTGCTGCCACTTTCAGCCAGAGCCTCAAGGAGCAACGGGGAAGGAAGAAGAAAACTTGCTCTGAAATCCCACTTCCTCCAGGTCTCATGGAGCAGTTGCCTTTCCCAAATCAGTTGGAAAGCACAGCTCCACTTAGGAGTAAAATTATTTTATTGAATTAAGTCAGAGTTTTGCCACTCATCCCTGCTCTGAAATGGGGAGGGAGAGCCATTCAAGGATAAACCCCAACAAGATAAGTACAGGCGTGCCCTGGTTTCCACTGATTTGGCATCCACGGTTTCAGTTATCCATGGATACAGTGGATACTGGGACTCCTGTTAAAACGATTGAGGAACATTAAACAAATTAAACATCATTAAACTGATGTTCCCCTATCTTTAAAAAAGTGTCCCCAGTATCCACGTTTCAGGTATCCCCAGGTGGGTCAGGAACGGAACCTCAGCAGATACCAGGGCCTGCAGGTATCCACAGCAGCTACAGAAAATAACAAAACTAAGGACTATTCTGACCACATTTCTACCTTAATATTACTCAAGGCTGGTCTCCAGCGGGTCTGTGATAGCAGTTCAGTCCAGCGTGTGACAGTTCCCATGCCAGAAATGTGCAGAACTGAATTAAAGGGCTGATTTTAATAACTCTTACTTTCTGTCCCTTGTGGGGATCTGGACCAAGCCCACTTGCCCTCCCTCTGATTTGCTGACTCACCCTGACTAATCATCTTCTCTTGCACATTGTCTGCCCACCTGGCATGATATCCTAATTAATGACACCTGTGATCTTTTACATCCCCACTTTCCCAAGGACTTTTGGTGCCTTATCTGGCTGCTTGGTTCTTCTCTGATAAGCTTCAACTCACTTCAAAGGTTAACCCATTTATTGCCTTCCTGCCAACCCGTCCGTATCAAAGACCAGATCCCTGCTTACAGCCATAAAGATTTTCCACAAAGACATGCCACCAGGAAGTTACACAAGCATGATGTCTAAGATCAAGCCCATCCTTTGTACTCTTCAGCATCCTTTTCCCACCTCCACAGAAATAGTGTATTAACAAAGAAAAACATCCAACCTTCTCCATCGCAGTATCGCTTCAGATTGTAGGAGAATGGAGGGAAAAGTAGAAACAAAAGTGACAAAACAAAATCATGCCACAAGCAAAACTCTGACTGGCAAAAGGTCTTGCCCCCCCCACTCTATATTCCCCTCCGATAGGGAGTGGATATCATACAGTGAGGGACATGCAGAAAGATTAGACCAAGAAAAAGAGGGCACAATTGGCGGTGTTATGCTGCCGGAACGCTGGGCGGGACATCCGGGTGATCGACAGCCCGCCCGTCGCGTTCTGCAGCGTTACGCCGTTTGTGTAACCAATTACGCCACTTGCGTACGTTACGCAAACGGCGTAACGCTGAGGAACATGACGGGCAGGCTGTCGATCACCCGGATGTCCCGCCCAGCGTTCCGGCAGCATAACACCGCTGGGCACAATCCTAACCGGCACAATTGGGCCAGCAAAGTTTGACCGGCACAAGGAACACCGTAAAGCGCATTTGGACCACTCTCAGAGTTAGGGAGGATGGTGCACATCTGTATGCTGGCCTCTGACTCCAGGAGTGGTCCAAATATACTTTACGGTATCCCTTGTGCTGGCCAAACATTGCTGGCCTAACTTGTGCTGGTCTAACTCCAGGTTAGGATTGTGCCTCCAATCTGTTTGGAGTACAATTTCCAGGATCCTGCAAGTAGGCCGCATGAATCCTAGATTCCATGTTCCTCTAATCACAAGGCACCTATTTGCTCTTGGAAACACATTTTTACCAGCCTTTTGACATCCTTCTCCTTTCACCAGTTTCTTTATCAATCAGAGGCTTTATCATTCTGTTTTTATCATGCAGCTTTGTTTAATATGAGTCCTTATCCCCCTTTAGTTTAATGTGGACAAAGAGGCTGGGGACCGGCAGATCTACCACCGGTACTGTATGGAGCGGGCTGCTGTCCACTGCACGCATGTGTTCACGACAGTCTCCCAGATCACAGCAGTGGAAGCCGAACACCTTCTGAAACGAAAGCCTGGTGAGTTGTGCTGGAGTTGGAGGATGGCTGGTTGTGTATGAACACCCCACTTGGTCTGCAAGCATGGGTTTCTCTGAGAATAGCTTGTCTGTTTTTTCAGCCTTGTGTGCCTTGTGGCCAACACTGTTATGGAATCTCGTTTCTGGCATAGACTGTGGAATCTTGAGTGTATGAGTGTGCTTTTTTTCATTCTCCTGGGCAGAGGCCTCAGTTCAATAGTAGAGCACATGCTTTGCATGCAGAAAGTGGCATCTCCAGTTGAAAGTCTCTTGGACAGTAAAGGAAGGAAGGATTTCTCCCTGACAATCCTGGAGAGCCGGTTGATAATAAAGCTTTGCATGTTACATGCTAGTAGTAGTAGGCTACTTCAAAAAGCCAGGTGCAAGGGACTGGCAACAGGATGCAGGCATCTTGTTGTCTTGTGTGCTCCCCGAGGCACTTGGTGGGCCATTGTGAGATATAGGAAGCTGGACAGATGGCCTTTGGCCTGATGCAGCAGGGCTCTTCTTAGATTCCTATGTACCCCATCACAGGGAGGTACACATGACTACTCTATACTAATGTAGGACAGCAGTTCCCAAACTGTGTGTCCGTGGCCCACCAGTGGGTGATGACCCCATTTTTGGCGTTTCACGAAGCTGGCAGGGTAGATTGGGCCATGTGCATCAAGGGTTAAACAACTTGCTACTTGCGGGGAGCACTGCGGCCCATTCACCATTATAGACATAGAGGCCTGAGCGGCTGGTAGAATGAAACCATTTTAGGTGAGTCCCGATGCTAAAAAGTTTGGGAATCACTGATGCAGGATGTTTTTTTTTGTATACAGTGGTGTTCGGAGAGCGGGGATGGAGCACTATGTTTTGCAGGGTGCTGCAATCTGCTGTGTAAAAGCTGCCCCTCTCCCTTGCTGTCAGAGCCATTCCAAGTGGCAAGAGCAACATGGAGGCATTCACATTGTGAATATATGTGCCCTTTGAAGATTGAGCAGGTTCAAAACCCTTAGAGAAACCAAATATCCTTCCTCTTTCTGTTTCTTCCCCTGCTTCTAAATTCAGATATCGTGACTCCGAATGGTTTGAATGTCAAGAAGTTCTCTGCCATGCATGAATTCCAGAATCTCCACGCCCAGAGCAAAGCGCGTATCCAGGAGTTTGTCCGAGGCCATTTCTACGGGTGAGTCCCCCTGGGCCTCCTGCGGGACCAAGTCTTGTCTGGCTGGCACTGTGCTGCTCAAAATGGCTGTCCCCGGAAGATGAGTCTCTACGGAAAAGTAGCGACAGTAGTGTGTGAAGGAGATAGTTGGGTTGAAATTGGGAGCTCTTGAAGGTGGTGGACATTCCTCATGGCAGGTGCCCAAAGACAGACATGTCATGTAGCAGGTACGCGGGGGTACGCGAGTACCCATTCCTAGGATTAGGGCTGGCCCCGCCCATTTGCTCGCCCACTCGTCGACTCCGTCAGCGCTCCGCTCCACCCCCTGCAACGTTTGAGTTGCCTGCACATTCTCAGAGCCAGGCAGGCAGGCAGGCAGGCAGGCAGCGGAGTGAGAGAGACCGACGGCGGCAGCAGCGTGAGCAGGTAGGCTGCCTGGGGCTCCCTCCCGAGAAGGCGCGGTGGTTCCTGGGGGCAGTTCCTGGGTTCCGGCTATGACCTCACTTCTGGTGGGCGGGCCCCGACACAAGTGCCAATCAAAAGTGAGTACCTGTTGCTAAATCATTTAGATGCCATTACTGCATATATACCCCTTGCCCTCCCTTAGCTATGCCATGGCAGGAATGAGGACTACACCTAACAATCCTTTATAAAGCCTAAATTGCATTGTGGTACTGAAAAGCAATTGATTACAGTAAAGGTGCAATCCTAACCTGGAGTAAGGCCAGCGCAGTTAGGCCAGCACAAGGGCCATCGTAAAGCATGTCTGGACCACTCTCGGAGTCAGGGAGGATGCTGCATGTCTGTGTGTTGGCCTCTCTGACTCCGAGAGTGGTCCAGACATTCTCTACAGTGTCCCTTGTGCCACCCAAACTTTGCCTAACTGTATTGGCCTAACTCAAGGTTAGGACTGTGCCCTAAGTTTTTTATTAAGGGATTGATTGTTTGAATAACCAAGGACAGTTTATTTTTGTTTTGACCGGAAACTTTAATCGAGTGGTTACTATCCTATAATAAAACATGACAGTGTAGAGTGAGGGTTGTGTGTGTGAGAGAGAGGGGGGCTGATTTTCAGCTGCTTTTGGAAGAGAGTGGTCCAAACTCACTTTATGGCTACCTGTTCAAGCATCCCTGATTCATCCACGCACTCCTTTTTGTTTTCCTAGGCACCTGGACTTCAACCTCGACAAGACAATTTTCTTCTTCATCGCAGGACGCTACGAATATTCCAACAAAGGGGCTGACATTTTCTTGGAAGCTCTGGCCCGGCTCAACTACCTGCTCAGGGTCTGTAATGACAGGACGACTGTGATGCGGCAAGATGAGCAACTGGATGTGGGGAGGGAGACAGCTTGTAGGTTTGCAAGGCCCAAATTCTTGTGGTCGTCTCTGGCCCCTTGAGCTCTAAGAGCCAGAGTTCAGGTGATATTTTTCCAAGTGGCCCCCTCATCACATGAAATGAGTGCACCGTGGGCTCAGGCATCCTGCCTCCTCCTGTGGCACCTCAGCTCCATCACCTAACCACGTGTGGGCTAGGCGTGGTTGGAGGCGATTGTGTGAATCACCCATTGCCATGCGGTTTAACCTCATGTGTTTAAGAACACAATCTTAAAATGGAGTTAGGCTGGCATAGGTTAGGCCAGCCAAGTTTGGCTGGCACAAGGGCCACCGTAAAGAGCGTTTGGACCACTCTCGGAGTCAGGAAAGATGGCTCACGTCTGTGTGCTAGCCTCTCTGGCTCAGAGCGCAGTCCTAACCTGGAGTTAGGCCAGCAAAGTTTGGCCAGCACAAGGGCCACCATAAAGTATGTTTGGACCACTCTCCAAGTCAGAGAGGCCAGCACACAGACATGCGCCATCCTCCCTGACTCCGAGAGTGGTCCAAGCGCACTTTATAGTGTCCCTTGTGCTGGCCTAACTGTGCCGGCCTAACTCCAGGTTAGGATTTTGCCATAAGTAAGTTATAGTGCACCCAGCCTGTTGGCGAGCATTGGTGTCCATAGGGAGACTCATGTTTGCACTTGGGTTGGGGTACACCGAGAGTGCTGTAGGTGAGTATCCAGGGAACTGTGAAAGAAAGGTTAGCAGGAAGTCCAGGATTTCCTTTCAAATCCACACAGCATTTTGAAGAGGAGAGGAAGTGGCTTTCTTAGGAGAACATAGAGGAAGTGCCCCTTATTGAGCAGATGAGTGGGCTATTCTGCCCCCTGGTGACTAAAAGGTGGAAGAGCAAGTCATGACCGACGAGTGAACTGATGCCCACTTTTTCCTTGTATTGCAGGTGAACGGCAGCCAGACCACAGTGGTGGCATTCTTCATCATGCCAGCTCGGACCAACAACTTCAACGTCGAGACGCTGAAAGGCCAAGCAGTCCGGAAGCAGCTCTGGTGGGTGCAGACCCAGAAGTCCTGGCTCTCTTGCAGGGACTGATTTGGGAATTGTTCGGCTCAACTCCCCACTCTGAAGGGATTGGGAATTGCATCAAATGCATCAATCACTTTGCAGCCACTATACCAGGGTCTCTGAACCCCAGTCTGCAGCCTGGATCTGGGGTTTGGACAAACCTTTCCAGGGTGTGAGTGGCGTTTCCTGTTCCATGGAAGCACTGCTCCATTTTCAAACTGAACTGGTGACAGGGACGCTCTGCCCAGTTGCGTCTATGACCAGACATCCCAAAATGCTGTGCAGCAGAGCACAAATTCCTGATAGAGGAGCCCAGGAGTCCTCACCCATACTTGGTCTCTTTTTCCCCTTCTAGGGACACAGCCAATGCAGTGAAAGAGAGGTTTGGCAAGAAACTCTATGAATCGCTCCTTGTGTAAGTGGTCTCCTATGAGTAGGCAAGAAAAGTTGGGGTGGGAGCTGGGTTGCTTTGCATGGGAATGCAGGGTTTGCCCCTCCTTGCTCCTCTTTGTAGCTTCTTTTGCATTCTGTGTTGAGGAAATATTGATTCTAACATAGACACAAAATTTATTCCCTGGTAGGAAGTAATACAAGCCCCTGTTGTACTTTGAGAAACACGACCACCCCGCTGTTAAGCCGCGTTAAGCTCTGCCTACTTCCTCTTCTCCCTTAGGGGGAATCTTCCTGACATGAACAAGATGCTGGACAAAGAAGATTTCACTATGATGAAGAGAGCCATTTTTGCCACCCAGGTATCAGGGGAACCGAAAGGCGAATGCAATTTAGGGATTAGACCAGGAATAGAAGGTGGGATGGGTTAGAGTGGAGCACTCTTGGGAAGACATGTGGCCAAGTGATTCCTCCCAGAGGATTCTGGGAGACCTGTACATCTTGGGAATGGTGGCATGAGAGACCTAGAGTAGAAGGCTGGGAGGTTTTAGAATTGTTTGGATTAAAACAACTATTAGAATTTGGGATTTGCTTGAACATGGTGGTGCTCTGGATCAGTGTTCTTGAATTCACAGAGATAAAAAGTGGAGTCTTTCAGGGATGCTAGGGGCCATAATGTCTGCCTTCTCTAAGGTCTATTTCTCACTGATTATTGTGCTGTACCGCTGCAGACAAAGGGCCTTCAAATGACTTAGTTCTCCTCCATACATACACTACAAAATTCAGGGCGCAATCCTGGAGTGTCACAGACATACTATAAAGTGCGTTTGGACCACTATCAAATGCTTTACAGTACTTTGTGATACTCCTGGTCTCCAGATTGGGCCCGCATACATATAGAACATCTGAGGAAGGATCAAACCCTAGTTCTGCTCAGGGTATTTGAGTGCCCTGGGAGAGGGAGTAATATTAGGAATTCTACCATTCCCAGCTTCATGGCTGTGAACTTCCGTTCCCTGCATGTATGTCCTGCACACCTACTCTGCAAATCCACATTCTGTGAGCAGATCAGAAAATCCCAAATTCTGCAATCGGAGTACCTTCTGCAAATATGAATATATTTGCTTAGGTTTCCAGCCAGGTTTGCAAATGGTGAGGTGATAAGAATGGAGCGCA
The DNA here is from genome assembly GCA_029204185.1 of Lerista edwardsae. Classification (NCBI taxonomy): domain Eukaryota; kingdom Metazoa; phylum Chordata; class Lepidosauria; order Squamata; family Scincidae; genus Lerista; species Lerista edwardsae. The sequence continues at coordinate 1,349,732 of JAJKFI010000130.1, read as the reverse complement.
TGGAGGATGTTTCAAGCTTTTCCTGAAGCCCGTGGGGAGCTTGCCTTCTTCTTGGTTTGAATGACACGTGTTACTGTTTTTCCCCTCCCATCAGCGCCAGTCCTTCCCCCCAATCTGCACCCACAACATGCTGGATGACTCCACCGACCCCATCCTCAACACCATCCGACGTATTGGCCTCTTTAACAGCAGTGCTGATCGCGTCAAGGTGAGTGCTGATGGCTGGCTGCAGTAACAGAGCCGCCTTAAAAATACCCATTGGAATAGCAGTGTGTTAAGTAAAAATGGCACAGGCTGTGCAGTTCTTTAATGCACCCTTAAGTATGCCTTTTTGTACATTCATAAGGGTGGTTCCAGGACCGGAAGCTGTTTGCCTACCATCTACCATTTCTCTTTGTGTCTCCCTCCAGGTCATCTTCCACCCCGAATTTCTGTCCTCCACTAGCCCCCTCCTTCCAGTGGATTATGAGGAATTTGTTAGAGGCTGCCATTTGGGGGTGTTTCCTTCATATTATGAGCCATGGGGCTACACACCGGGTAGGTTGGCTTGGCAAGTAGGACTTTTGAAACTAAAAAGAAATTCCAGTCGTGTGCTCTGAGCTCTTGATGTTCTGATTGAGGTTTTGTAGCCAGAGCTCAAACCAGTGTTCTTCAACCTTGCAGTCGGGACCCCAATGGGGTCGCAAAACCACGGTTGTGGAGTCATGGCAACTTACAGGAAAGAATAAGGTTGCAGACCACTGGACTAGAGCACCACCAGGCAGTGACGTCATTCACTGGCGCCAGCAACCAGAACGCTGCTGGCGCCAGGATCCGGAACGCCACGGGGACGGACGGGTGAGCTGTAGCTCCCCGCCCCCTTGCGGCGCCCGGCAATGCCTCCCTTCTCCCGGAAGAGCTCTCTTACAGAGCGATCCAGGTGCAGGGGCGGGCAAAAACAGCGCGCGGAGTCTGCCGCGCGCTGCTGCTCCGTTCCCGCTCTCCCCGGAACTACCAGAATGGGGGACCGCCCTGTTCCGGTAGGATGACGCCTCTGCCACCAGGTAAAGGGGAGGCATCTGGTGTCCCCCTTCATGTAGCAGGAGATGGTGTCCTAGTCTTGCTCAGGTTCTTAGCCATTGTGCAGAAATAGCTTTCACCAGTGCCAGGCATCAAAGGTATCTTTGTTGCAGAGAATTCTGGAAAGACTGTTGCTGCCATGGAATTTGTGGTTGGCGCATCTTAATTTTGTTCATGTTACTTACCACCAGGAAAAAGCACATCGAAGATGGGTGAATGGGTGGGTCGTTCAGCTTCTTGACGGGACCGTGACGACTTGCCCCCACCAACCTCAGATCTGTCTGTCTCTTTTTCCATTTTGTCCCCCAGCTGAATGCACAGTCATGGGCATACCCAGCATCTCCACCAACCTGTCTGGTTTTGGGTGCTTCATGGAGGAGCACATAGCAGATCCATCGGCCTATGGTTGGTATTAGGAAATGGGAATGTAATATTTTGCAGTGCTTTTGAAGGCGAGCTTTTGAAGAGCTGCTAACACTTGCAGCCCCACCATCAAGAACCTCCTTCACTTACTTGCCCACCTAAGTGGTTACCCACCACTTCTAGGATTTCTCTCTTTTACCTGTGGAGACCCCCGGGGGAAGATGGGGATTCAGACCAAACGGGCATGGTGCTTACATGCTTCAGAACCAGTTTGATTATCCAGAAGCAATAGAAATGCAGATTACCTGCAAGGCATCCGTTTCGGAGGCGTGCCCCCTTGGTTCTCTGCAGCAGTACAGGTGTGCCACCGTTCAGTTATCCACAAACACCGTGGATACTGGGATGCCTATTAAAAAGATAAGGGAACAGTAAACAAATCTCTTTTTTTTCCTTGTTTCAGCCAAACCACGGCTGTTCCCCTATCTTTAAAAAGGCATCCCCAATATCCACTGTTTCAGGTATCTGCGGTGGGGTCCAGAGCAGAACCCCAGCAGATGCTGGGGCATGTCTATGTTGACATAGTGCTGCAGCTATGTAGTTGGGGATAGAAGAACAAGGGGTGGGGGAAGAGATGGGATGGGAAGAAGTTCCACCCCTCCCTTCACTGAGAACTCTATATGGAGAGGAGCTTAAATGGTGGAATAAGGAGGGAATGAACACCTGTGTCAGGTGCAGCCATTCAGCCAATCTAGTTTGCTGCTATAAGCCCCAGGAAGGAACTGGGAGCTTGGAATTGACTGAGATTGTGGAGGAGGACTTTGAGCCAGGAAGTTTTATGTAACTCAAGAAGAGAGGAAGGTCTGAGGAGCTTGAAGGGAGAGGGCACTGGGAATCAGAGTTCCTGGTTCTTGGAGAGGGGGAGTGGGATTTAGCTGGTGAGAGCCCAGGATGCCAAAAGCATGGCAGCTGTGTGCTGCTTCCAAGTTCAAGGTGGCTTGTCTTGACTAGTCTTGTTACTCTAGTCCGACGTAGAGAGTGGTGTCTCCTTAAACCTCTCTGGTTTCACCAGGGATCTACATCCTGGACCGTCGTTTCCGGGCCTTGGACGAGTCGTGCACTCAGCTGACCTCTTTCCTCTACAGTTTCTGCCAGCAGACACGACGGCAGCGTATCATCCAGAGAAACCGCACTGAGCGGCTTTCCGACCTTCTAGACTGGAAATACCTAGGCCGGGTGAGCTTGCCCTGCAATGGGACGTGCTGTGCTGGTTAACCTCATCCTACTGTGGTGGTCTCTGTCGCCCCACTCTTCCCTTGGCCTAGTCTGGTCCTCCACCGGCTGCAGTACACCCTGTTTTCCACCAGGGGGTGGTCAGCCCAAAGGTCTTGTTGTTGTTGTTCAGTCGCCAAGTCGTGTCCGACTCTTCGCGACCCCATGGACCACAGCACGCCTGGCCTCCCTGTCCTCCACCAGCTTCCGGAGTTCGCCCAATTTCATATTCATTGCTTCGGTGACACTATCTAACCATCTCATCCTTTGTCGCCCCCTTCTCCTTTTGCCTTCAATCTTTCCCAGCATGAGGGTCTTTTCTAAAGAGTCCTCTCTTCTCATGAGGTGGCCAAAGTATTGGAGCTTCAGCTTCAGGATTTGTCCTTCCAGAGAGCAATCAGGCTTGACTTCCTGGAGGATTGACTGATTGGATCTCTTTGCAGTCCAGGGGACTCTCAAGAGTCTTCTCCAGCACCATAATTCAAAAGCATCGTCTACTCCAGACGTATTTCCCCAAATGGATAGTTTGGGCTCAAACCCTGATCATGCTTTTGAGGCCTCTTCTGCCCTTGCTTAAAAGCAGAGGAAAAAGTGAAAGAGAATCCGAAGTGCTGGTTTGTGTCTAGGCATGGCCCTGGAACCAATTTCAAAGGCTGACACCTGGCCCCATGAAGTTGGGTTATTAGGGGCACAGTCCTCACCTGGAGTTAGGCCAGCACAGTTAGGTCGGCAAAGTTTGGCCGGCACAAGGAACACCGTAAGTGGTTGGTTGTGATGCCCAGCTGGTTGTAAACCATCCCTAGCACATTAAGGGTGCAATCCTAACCAACTTTCCAGGACTGAGGTAAGGGTAATTTAGCTTTGAGGTTTGGCTACAAACATTCCCTTACCTTGAGGAGACCTCTGCAACTCCCCCCCCCCCATTGCAGGATGCAGCACAAGCCCCATTGGTGCAGCTATGTCAGAGCTGGAAAGTTGGTTAGGGTTGCGCTCTAAAAGGCATGCAAAAGGATGCTTAGGGGCCCAACCCTATCCACCTTTGCAGCATTGATGCAGCCATGCCAACAGGGCAGGGGAGCAGTCACATTTGTTCCCTTATCTCAGGGCTGCATTTGTGCTGGAAGGTTGGTAAGGACTGTCCCTGTAGGTTGTTGTCCCCAGTCCATCATTGAAAACATGGGAGCGTAAGGACCAGAGTCCTGGATCAGTGTCGTACGCTTAGGTAGAGAAAGATACCCAGTTATTTGCATTAGGGCTTTTGTTGGTTTTCAGCTTACCTTTGACCTTTTTGCTCACTGCCTCCCTATCTTTCTTTCCAAGGGCACAATCCTAACCTGGAGTTAAGCCAGCAAAGTTTGGCTGGCACAAGGGACATCATAAAGTACGTTTGTACCACTCTCGGAGTCTGGGAGGATGGTGCACATCTGTGTGCTGCGAGAGAGGTCCAAACATACTTGACAGTGTCCCTTGTTGCTGGCCGAACTTTGCTGGCCTAACTGTGCCAGCCTAACTCCAGGTTAGGATTGCACTTGTAGTGGCTTTTAGCCTTGCTTTTTTTTTTTCTTTTACCATCACTACTGTGTTCCTTCAACCTTTTAATAAACTCTTTTTTAAAACATTTTTGCTGGGTCTAAGTTCACTCAGGAGATTCTGGGTTACCACACTTACCAAGTCACTATGTTCTGCTCCTGACATTTTCTCTTACAAGAAACATTTTCTCTGCTCCCTTGAGCAGAGAGTGGGGCTGCTGATCTAATAATAATAATAATAATACTTGGATTTATATACCGCCTTTCTTAGGTCACCAGATTTCTCTAATCACTATAACTCAAGGCGGTTTACATGGGCAGACTTTATTCAGAAACCCGAAGGTTTTTACAATTTATACAGAAATGTTCTATCTTTCAAGAACTACACACATACAGATGGATCTTTCTGGATTTAGTCCTCCTTTCTGGCCACCTGTTTGTCTTCTTGCTGGCTGATAAATGGCTTCCCTGCTCCCACTGCTAGGCACTGCAGCCATTTCCCTCAGTCTTTTCCTGTCACAGTGCCTGCCTGCACTATGAAGTGGTACATCCAAGACACTGGTATTCTGCCTTCATGAACCCCTGAGATGGTGGTTCTGAATGCAGGGGCAAATGTGTGTTGGGAGGCTGGCTGGCTGGGACTAATATTATTGGGCAGCCATGAGACAGTAAGAGCCCAATCCTATCCAAACTTCCAGCAATGATGCAGCTGCAATACAGACCTGAGATAAGGGAACAAACATTCCCTTACCTTGGGGAGGCCTCTGTGACTGCCCACCACCATCACAGGATGCAATGCACACCCTGTTGGCACGGCTGCATCAGCACTGGAAAATTGAATAAAGTTGGGCCCTCAGTGAGGAAGACTCTAAAGTCCCTCTTGTCTCACTGCCCTGCATTTCTTCCTTTGCAGTACTACATGTATGCTCGGCACATGGCACTAGCGAAGGCATTCCCTGACAACTTCACCTATGAGCCCCACGAACCGACGGCTGTGAGTATAGCACCGTGTGAGGGAGAGGAAAAAGCTAAGCCATATATACCAGTAGGGTAGTCAGAGGTTGGGCAGCGTAGTCAGTATTGTAGTGCAGTGTAAGTTCTATGTAAGTTGGCTCTCCCGCTCTCCATCAGAGCCATTCCAGGTAGTGATGGCAATGTGCCATCACTGCCAGCAGTGGCTCTGACAGCAAATGGGAAGGACCGCTTACGCTGTGCATTGCAGTGTCTGCAGTATTTACTGTGTTTTCAAACCCCCCCCCCTTTGCTGTGCTATTGTCATGATCCCATTTCCAAAGTCAACAGATTGGGCCCAGAGGAGGTTTCCCCAAAGGTGAAAATTCCTCTAAAGATTCCACCAAGTCAGTTTGAAGACCCAAAGAAGCCTGAAACCGTGGCAAAACATATGCTTTGTATGTTCAAGGTCCCAGGATAATTCCCTGGCAAGATTTCCAAGTACCAGGGCTTGGGTGATAAGGCACAGTAGAGTACAAGGAGTCTGTCCTGAGAATCCTATAGTCTAAAATTCAACACAGGGGAGGGAAATGGAAGTAGGAACAAAGAGGGGAAGAACATACATTCTTAAGCCTAGTTTCAGGAAGGGATGAGGCTTAAGTCAGAGGCTGTGCAACAGCTTCACACAAGAAAATTGGGTTTTGAGGAGGGATTTGAATGATGGAAGAGTTGAGGCAGTTCAAGGCATAGACCCCTGGTGTGAAATCTTCAGGAGTCATTGTCAGTCAGAAGAGAGAATACAAAGATGGTGCAGTGAACTGGAAATTCTGGGACATCCACTAAACTTGAGTGTTGGGAGAACGGATAAAAGGGAATACTTTTTTTACCCAGCGGGTAATTAATCTGTGGAACTCCTTGCCACAGGAGGTGGTGATGGCATCTGGCCTAGGTGCCTTTAAAAGGGGACTGGACAGATTTCTGGAGGAAAAGTCCATTGTGGGCTATAGGCCATGATGGGTGGTGCAACCTCCTTATGTTAATAGTCGGCTACTTCAGAATGCCAGGGGCAAGGGAGTGGCAACAGGCTGCAGGCACCTTGTTGTCTTGTGCTCCCTGAGGAGCTCTTCTTACATTCTTAAGGCCCAGATTGGGTTGCAAGTTATTATAGCTCTTTCCCCACAGACAGGATGGCAAATTCAGTTTTATTTACCTCATACTTTCCCTCAGAATTTTACCTCAGAATGCCAGATACAAGGGAGTGGCAACAGGATGCAGGCATCTTGGTGTCTCATGCGCTCCCTGAGGCACCTGGTGGGCTACCGTGAGATACAGAAAGCTGGACTAGATGGGCCTTTGGCCTGATCCAGTGGGGCTCTTCTTATGTTCTTATGTTTTTGTTCAGATTATGCTCCTGCAAAGCACCTATGCCCCTGATTATAAAGGTAAAGGTTTCCCCATGACCGAGTGGTCTAGTTGTGTCCGACTGTAGGGGGCAGTGCTCATCTCCGTTTCTAAGCCGAAGAGCTGGCGTTTGTCCTGAGGACAAGCTTCCATGGTCATGTGGCCGGCATGACTATATGCTGTAGCACATGGAATGCCGTTACCTTCCCACCGAAGTGATATCTATTTATCTACTTGCATTGTTAGGTGCTTTTGAACTGCCAACTGCCCCTGTTTATGCTCCTTTGCAAAAAGGCCAACAGGTCTGTTTCAGGAGCAGCTGCAGCTCAATCGTTCAGTCGCCTCAGATTTTTTTTGTTCACGCATTTTGTGTTCCTCCCCCTCCTTGCAGGCTCAGGGTTTCCGCTACCCGCGCCCGGCTTCAGTGCCGCCGTCCCCCTCCATTTCCCGCCACTCCAGCCCTCACCACAGTGAAACGGAAGACGACGACGAGCGGTACGACGAGGAAGAGGAAGCGGAAAAGGACCGACAGAACATCAAGCCGCCAGCCATGATGGGGCCCGTGCCCGAGTGGCGGAAGCGCTCCAAGAAGGGCTCCAGCGAAGCCAGCACTTCCTCCAACGCCAGCAACGCCAGCACCCCCAGCGACCTCAGCGACCTCAGCAGCCCCACCAACTCCCTCATAGAGGAGAAGAATTAGCGAGCAGCTTTGTGCTGAGACACCCTCCCACTCTCCCCGTGCCTCACCCCCCACCCTCTATAGGTCAGCTGTTCTCCGATGCTGGATTTGGAAATGGTTCTAGATTGTAGGTTCTAGCAAGTTCCAGAACTGAGGCGGGGCTAACGTTGGCATATTCCTCACAGGTGGTCGTGGATCGGATTGTCCCACGGGGGAAGGAACGGCACTGGAGCGAATCAAGAAAAAAAAAATCCCCTTTGCTCACTCTAAAACAGGAGGTGCATCCCTGTTTTCTGCTTGATATAGAATGTGAAGGCACACATTCCTCTAGACATAGTCCATGTGCTGCCAGTCTTTGGGGGGAAGCTGTCTCTAGTGCATTAAAATCTGGAAAAAGAGAAGTCGGCAGCCATCACATAAGCCATAGAAGTGGTGTGAGTTCTGTCTGTGCCGCTGGCTGGGTAAGGTGTGTGGTCTCTAAAATATCGAGAGGCGCTGCCCAATATATCGCTTACTCAGAAATCCTGCAGGCTTTTAACAAATTGATTATAAAGAGGATTCTGTAATACCAGGAAGTAGGTCTTGGTTCTTTTTATAAAGTTGGGTTCCTGGTGTAAGGGCCTTGTGCGGGAGGGGCCTGCAAAGTTCTAGAATGTTCTGGCATTCTAGGAAATTTCAGTCCTTGAGGAAGCCGGAAGAACTTTTTAAACTCCACTGGCCTATTTTGTTCTAGTAAGCTGTATAAGAGAAAAACCAGGCTTGTCATTGTAACAGTACCTCCTGCGTAACACAATGAATTCTCTTGTTTCTGTGATGTGTTTAAAGGAACACACGAAGCCACAGAAAGCAAAAGATCCTGAAAGATGAGAGGCAGAGATTTGGGAATAATGGCCCTTTCCAATGTGCAGATCCAGGAGAGCTTAAATGAAATGCTGTCTGCTTCTTACAGATCCATGTCTGGTGGGAAAAGGGGAACTGTGGATAAGAGCTGGAACAGAACTTGCCTTTAAGACAAGTCAAGAATGTGCAGGATTTTAGATACGTTTTATCTCTCAGGTGTACAGGGACTAAATAGAAATGTGTGTGACATCCTAAGGTAGAAAAGAAAATCTAGAACTGTTTTTGCTGTGCAAATCACTCTGGATAAGTAGCTCGAACCAACAGGAATTCCTTTTAACTAAAAAGTGAAAACGTGGTGGCTAGAGGCATTGTCAGAGCTTCAAAACTGCTTTTGTCCTGGTGGACACACTAGAGCACTTGAATAAGGATAAGTAGGGTTCCCAGATACAAACTGGGACAGAGTGCCTGGACAGTTAACCATTGTATAGAAGAGGTAAGTGGACAGGTGCAGCTTTTTAAACCCTACCATGATGAGCTGCACCTGCCCCAATTCCAACTTCTATACAACGGTTAAAAAGTAAAGGCACTCTGTTCTAGTTTGTATCTAGTAACCCTAAGTGCAATATGATTCATTCTATGTAATTTAAGTGCCATATTGAATTCAAAGAGGAACATATGCAAAGCAATTGGGATCATGGTCAACTAAAGCAAAATGAAACAAGCCCAATGGCTGAGTTGCCTTAAATTTTGCCTTCAGTAGTGTTGCATGCATACCTTAGAGCCAGCTCTAACAATGGTGGTCACTGGAGTATGTCCTTGACAAGTCCTGGTTTCCAGAAAGTGTTCTAGAAAGGTGCATGCTAAAATGTGCAAGTAGCTTTGGTACATACTTTTTTAATGGATGTAGTAGCTGTCACATGAAGCTCTGAAAATAAAGCCAGCTGCTAGTATGTCCTAAGGTGCATGGCAGTTTTAACAAGCCTGTAGTCAGCCTTTGGGGGGGCAGGGAAGACTGCTATATATCTAGCACCACAACCTTGGTGTCAAACCATTTGTGATCTCAAAAGTTGTCACAATAAGCTAGGCTGCAGTGATACAAAGATTTGGAGCTAGAGTGGCAATGTAGGTGGGTGGTGTAGCTAAAGTAAGTTCTAGGATGGGGGTCTGCAGTTTGTGCAAAAATGTAGAGCAAGTGGTTCTGAAGTGTGCAAAGTTTGGTTATTTTATCCAGCACAAGAGGCAACTACTTCTAGGGTGGAGCAGACGTTATCCACTTCATCACCCCCACCATCTTCCATTTGTTGCCAACTTTGGTATCAACTGCCCTAAGGAAAATCACTTTTTAAGAGACTTCCCCTGTGGCTTAGATTCCCCCTTTTCTGTTTGTGGCTCCTGGTTCTACAGACTGGCTCTATGGATCACAAACCCTTGTCTCTTCCCCAGCCATTCCCAGAGAAATCCACTTGCTTAAGGTTTCATGACCCATCACCTCTTCCCTCTCAGCCCATAGATTTTTATTTATGATGGTTGGAAAAATGCTTGTTTTCAGTCTTGTTCTTCCACCACACACCTTTCCCCACCTGAAAAAATGTAACTGTGAAGAATGAAAGTTGCTTGTGAGACAAACTTGAATAAACTTTGCTTTGAAAAAAAAACTGTTTCAAGACAGTAGCTGGCAAGGAAGACATCTGACCTTTGCAGGTAGACCATGCTCTTAGCACAAAATGAGTCTCCCCTGCAAGGGAGAAGGAGGTACAGCAGCAGTTTTGCATGCAAAAAGCGTATCTTGCTGCAAGGGCACAGGGCTGGCAACTGTTGCTTGGTTAATACATGCAGGGGAGCTCTTTGGCAGGAGCAAAAAACTTCCTACAGCTGTAGTGGAAGATCACCCTACTGGTGGTGACAGCAGTAGCATAGCCAGAGCAGTAAGTAAATGCCATTCAATGATGGTAATATGCAGGTGCCTTGCTGAACCTATTGGCAAGCACATTGTGTTGTCTTAATTGCCCTGAATGGCTGACAGAGCCTAACATACTTACTCAACCATCCCCTCCCACCCACACTACTGGGTGATAGCCATGCATGGCATGTTGAAGATCAGACACTGCAAGCTAAAATAAAGGGGGGGAAGGACTGTACTTTCGCCTACAATTCAGTCACATACAGGGAGCTGAATTGCCAGATTCCTAGATATTGTCAGGAAATGGTCTTCTACTGCAGGAGAACTATCCATTTCCATAACCTTTATTGGCATCCATAAATTAAATCAACACAGGGATTGTCAATTTCAACAAGGTAAGATATGGGGGGAAAAGAAAAGGGGAAGATGGAAATAGGACTACACCATCAACTGCTGGGGAGGAAAGATCAGAGTCTCTCAATTCACAAAGCAACTCATTTGGGATACGTTTCAAACATAACCTTAAAAGCATATGAGCTATGCTTTACTTCAGGAACCAGAGTGCATCCTTTTATTACTGAAAGCAATGCAGCAGCCTATTTTAAAACAGCTATAGGCATAGAACAGGGTTGTCACAGTAAATAAATAGCTGGGTTAACTGCCCCTTTGATATTACAAAGGACATCTGGCAAAAGCTTTCAACTGGGTGGAGAGGGGGAAGCTTCCCTAGTTGTATTTTCACACACCTGCTCAATTGCCATGGGAGGTCAACGCAAGGTCCAAAACTAATAGGGCCCCATTGTAGTCACACACCCACAGACAACGTAGTGCTTAATGCCAAGTTTATTTAATGCCAGTTACAGACTCTCCTCTTCAAAATGAAAAAGGTGGAGAGGAATGCTTGTTTCTTGAGCAGCCAGATTTGGATATATGGATGTATAACAGGAACACACTTGGACCAGGCTGCAGGAGGGGAGTCATCGCCTCTCGGCTCAGTCGCTAGACTCTCCCAGGGTGAGGCGGTCAAAGAGGTATTCGCCCAGGCCATCCTCGTTGGCACGCGTGCGCTTCAGGTTAGTGACATGGTCACCCAGCTTCTTGATCAGCTTCACCTCCTCATCGAGGTAGTGAGTTTCCAGGAAGTCACACATCTTTGGGTGGAATGAGGGAAAAGATTAATAGGTTCAGACTTTAACTGTAGGGGTTCCTATTCCAGATTAGTTATCATGGCTACAAGATCATACCATGGAAGTGCATAAATGGAACACAACACTCAGCAGCCCAACTGTTTTGAACAAGGCAAGTTTCTAGCTCTCAAGACTGATCTGAAAGGTGTATTGTATGCATCAAATCTCAGAAGTTGGGCTGGGATGAACCCTGTGTAGCCAAGCCTTTGACAAGATTATACACTACAAGTTGCATAGCTGCCAGATTCAGAATTCAGTTTCTCCTAGAGCAGTGTTCCTCAAACTGTGGGTCAGGACTCACTTAGTGGGACACGACCGGATGTCAGGTGGGTTACAGGAAACTGGGAGCAGCCATCTTGGAAGCTGCAGACCTTACTCTTGCTACATTCCTTTTGTGAGTGTTAACAGAATTTTCAAGTGAGGGTTTTTAAAAATGTTTTTAGTTCAGTGCTTTTACATAGTATTTTGTCCTAACCTTGCATTCCATCAAGGATATTTCAAGGTTGTGCAATTGCTGCAGTCCAAGAATGACAGTTTGCATTCCAGGAGTGTCATTTTATTACATCACAATTACAGTACTGCTTGACAATGTCACTTCCATCTATGACATCACTTCTGGGGGGGTCCCAAAATGAGTGCCATTGTAAAAAGTGGGTCCCAGTCTAAAAAGTTTGAGAACCACTGTCCTAGGGTGCATTCTCCTTTAGGCTGGGTCATGACTCCAAGGGAAGGGACTGCACCAACTCCCAAGGGGAAGGGTGTACCTGCTCCCCCCCCACCCCAAGATCTGGCCAGCAAGCAGCTAGACTGCCTAGTCCCAGGGACTTGTGGCAAGGAAGACGTAAGTGCCATCCCACGAACATTAATTGTCTCTAGGATCTTCCGGCCGGGCTGATTTGTCCTGAAATACTTACATGGGGATCCACATGACGCGAAGCAACCTGGTGCAAGTCCAGCAAAGCCTGGTTCACATTCTTCTCCAGCTGAAGAGCATACGTCATGGCAGCAGTCCCATTTCCCCATTCATCTTTCTCTGGTTTCTAAAGGAGCAATAGTGAAGATCATTAGTGAATGTGCACCGCCTGCAACACGACTGTTCCATTTCTTTGTGCCCTTGAAATATTCCTGCCAGCTACTGGTCTTTCCGCAATGCAGGTCAATACCGTGTTCTTCTGGACTCCATCCACACATGGAGAAACTAAGAAAGCCCACCCACCACCACCACTCCAAGGCAGGCAGACCATTGCAAAGGAATTCAAGCAGCCACATGACCCTCCATCATCGTTGGCCTCCAGTTCTGGATGATCTACAGACTGCTATTTCCAGTCTGGCACTTATCACCTAGGTAGGTCTATCACAAGGGACCAGATAATCCAAACCAAAGGCAGGAAACCCACCCACTAGTCTCACACAGATAAACATGTGCAATTAGGCATGAACCTGGTTTTCCTGGGAAATGCTTTTTTTTAAAAAATGATGCACCATTCAGACAACAAAGTAGATGTGTCATGAACAGATAATACAGGAGAGTCATTATATTAGTCCAAATGGCTCTTAAATCAACCAGAGCTGGAGCTCAGGCCTTCCTTTCCATCTCAAGTTGCGACACAGTGCCAAAGACCCTCATTTGTAGCTGTGGTATTACCGAAGCTTAGTCTAGGCTTCCTTCTACCCCTCTGCCAGTCTCAAGATCCCAGACAGCCACCAGCTTTAAGTTTCGCCTTGTCTCTGTGCGCAGGCAGTCTTGCCCCAGCCACACCACCCTCTGGCAGGCAGCCAATTCTCACCTTGACATCCTGCAGGACAGCTCTCCCGCCACGGCGATTCTGGAAGGTCAGGAGCTTCTCGGCTTGTTCATGCTTCTCTTCAGACAGGTGCCGGAAGAAGGAGGCAAACTTGGATAAAGCCACATCATCCCGAGTGAAGTAGAAGCCCTGCCAGAGAAAGAGAAGGATGGGGTTCAGATCCAGACCCAACACAGAGTTAACACAGAACGGCCCAAGGTTAAAGGTCTGTGATTAGGGAAAAAAAGCCATCTATCCACCAACAGGACTGCCACTGAAGGCTCCATTCGCACCAAGGCAAACCAAGACAGGATAGGCTTAACTACAGCCTAGAATGATATCCGTAGGTTGTAATCAGCTAGGAAGCCAGAATCAAAGGCTACAATTTGAGCCATATTTACAGGCTGTAATTTGCACACGCCAGTCTGGCATGATGTTCAACAAGCCATACTGCAGGAGCCCCTAGAGGCAGAGCAACACCTGTACCATCAGCAATACCAAGCAGATGAGACAAGGCAAGCAACTCATGGTTATTATAAGCCAGGGTGGCCAAACAGCAGCTTCAGAGCCACATGCAGCTCTTTGACACAATGTGCAGCTCTTCGAAATAAGTTGACTGAGCTCCTTTTTGCATTGCACTATATAAAGGAAAATAAATTTTCAAGCTTTCATAATCATTTACCAAGTACAAGCCGAGAGTCTACTAGATTCGAACTAGCTTCCAATGTTTAGGGTGAGTAAATATTTTAAGGCTTTAAATGCTTCTTAAATAATGCAGCTCTGAAACTTCTGAAGTGGCCCTTGCATTAAGCAAGTTTGGCCACCCCTGCTCTAAGCCAGAGGTCTCCAGATTTTTCAGTTTGAGGGCCACATTGTATAATATACAAGTTTGAACACTGTTTTATAAATGAATGATTAAGTTTTACTTGTATTGGATCTTTTTGTGCTTGGTATGATACAATTCATAACAAAAGAGAAACATGCCATTTACAAAGCAGCAATGCCATCTTCAAACCGAGAAATGATACATAATGAGTAAAAATGTCCAAACTTTTGAGTTGCTGCAGGCCAGATAATCATGTGGAGGGCTGGATGTGGGCCCCAAGCCATAGTTTGGAGACCCCTGCTATAAGCCATTGGCTTGGTGTTCAGCTTGAGCAAGCACAGCTTTTTACTTAGCATGGAAATTCCTGGGCACATCTACAGAAATTGAAGACTGCAATTCTCCAACAATGAGGAAAGTAAAGCGAGTGGTTTTGTTAAATATATGTAGTAAACTCCACTAAGCCATCCCACTTGTAGCACTGTTATGAATTAAGTCGAGCTGGTTTCCTGGTAAATCCCAGAATGCAACACACAATATCATTTAAGACAATCTACTTATACTTGCATTACCTTGCCAGCTCTGCAAAACAGACTTATTTATCTCCATGTTAGAGGCATTCTGAGATCTCCCAAGGAGCCCATGGCCAAGGGGTTACTGAACTAGTTATTTCCTGGCTCATGTACTCAACCCTATAATACACAAGAACATTCATCAGGATGCTCGGAGTGCCCTGCATTTTTATTCATGTTTTAAATGCATTTGTAGCATAAACTCACATCCTGAGGAGCTGTAACTAGGCCAGCATCTGAACCATGTCCACCAAATTCAAGACAGCAAGTTACACTGAAACCTCTTACCTGGAGATGAGCCAAGTGGGGCACTTAATGCAAGCATGCTACTCCCAGGCATGCATTACCCCCATGGGTACCTCAAGAAGCGTCCTTTGGTACTTTCATATACTTTTGGCCCATTTCAGATTCATCACTATTTCTCCAACAGAGCACCTCTAGAATGTTTAATGCGGTCTGTCACCTATATACATTAACCCAGGGGTTCTCCAACTCCCCACCACCGCCATGTTCCACCTCCAGCCCTCTGCAACTCTGAAAGTAACTTTCATGAGCTTGGAAGCAACTGGAAGAGACTTCCCAGCTGCTTCTAGAGGCCTGTGGAGGCCTCCTATTGCAAGCAGAGGGCTCTAATTTGGAGCAAATCAAATGCACGGGGCAGGTGGGGGGCCCAACTCAGGACCCACCAGACACTGGGTCACAACCCACAGTTTGAGAAACCTTGCATTAAACATTTAGTGTCACTGAACTGCCATTTAGGAATT
This sequence comes from Lerista edwardsae, assembly GCA_029204185.1. Taxonomy (NCBI): domain Eukaryota; kingdom Metazoa; phylum Chordata; class Lepidosauria; order Squamata; family Scincidae; genus Lerista; species Lerista edwardsae. The sequence continues at coordinate 1,334,611 of JAJKFI010000130.1, read as the reverse complement.
GGCAACTGTTCCTGCAGCACCAGATCAACCCAACAGCAGGTGCCACCTGGATCACGAGCCAGAAGAACTGGCCAATGGCTAAAGCAGTCAATAGCCCACTGGCAAGCCAAAATGAACTGCCAGCATGCTTATGCATAGAGATAATATAAAGCCAAAACTAGAATAACAGAGAGGACTGTTGCTGGAGCAGACAAGGAAAGGACCTGCCAACATAGTGCCAGATCAATTCAGCTGCATTACACCCAATACTTCTGTTTGAAGCTACTTTTATCACCATGGCTCTCCCCAAAGAAACTTGGGAACTGGTACTGGGACCTTGTACAATACCAGTTGTACTGGCATTTCTGAAGCAAGCAAGCTGGAATTATGAAGCAGCTCTCCAAACTACAATTGTCAGGGTTATTTGGCTAGGTGGCCAATTTAAAACCAACCATTGGTAGCCTAGATCTTCCTCAGGTCCCCTCAAGCTTTGTGCACCTGGAGACTCTTCCTGCCCCAAAGCTACTTCTTTCTCTAGGCACCATTATGTCTATTCCCCTTCCTCACAAACTAGCCTCCCAGCCTAAATCTGCTTGATCCACAAATGCTAGACTCTGAGACGCCAGGCTTCCGAGTAGAAAAAAGGAAGTTAATGATTGATCCCGCATCTTGCAATACTGTTTGTACACAGCGCTCTGGAGAAACAAGTGACAAAGTTCAATTTAGAGAAAGATGTGTTTGGGTTCCAAACAGGCAGCACAAGAAGCAGGGGACTAGAAACAAAGGGTCAAAGAGTGCCCTAGAAGGCAAGGACAGAAAGGGTGAACTAGAAACTAGACATGTGCAAGGGATTATCCAGCAGTAACTGGGGCAGATGGCTAGAGTAATATGAACAAGGGTAAGAAAAGGCAAAGTAGCCCAGAAGGAAGTGGCAATATAAGACACCCACAAGTGGTCCTCACTATTCAAAGCACATAGGTTTCATAACCCCTCAAGCACTAGGTTCTGTACATTGGTTACCATGGGTTGTGGTGGTGGTGGTGGTGGTGGTGGTGGTGGTGAAGAACATGTACTTGAATGGGGGTGCCTCAAGAGGCCCACACCAGGGGGAGCATTGGCTAGACTGCTAAATTGCAACGGAGGAAAGCCAGGCTCAAATCCTACACCGCCATAAAGCCTGCCAGGAACAGGGAGGAAGAACGAGAAGGAAACAGGCCCTTGAACATAAAATTCTTTTGGCTCCACTGAAGGGAGGTTGGGACAAACAAACGTGGGTCATGAGTAACAGAGGCACAACTGAGGGAAAGCAGCTGCTACAGGGGTGCTACTAATAAAATGCGTGGAACATGGGTTGGACATGCCTACTCCAGCCGTGCAAGACGCTCTGGAAAACAGGCCAGCAGGCTGGACTGCGAAGTTTACTAAAAAGGGGAGGAGGAGACGGTAGTGGTCGGCAAAAGGACTGCCTGGAACCCAGCGGTGTGTGGGGCGTCCACCCCGGAAAGCAGGACGCCTGGGGTTCACCCCCTCCCCCAAAAAGAGAGCGTCATCTATTGTTTGCCGACTAGGAAAAAGAAGTCAGGCGCCTTCAACGTTGAATCAAGGGAAGCTGACACAGAACTGCACAAGAGTGCCAGGGAGGGAGAAATGCACTATTTGAGGGTGGGCTCTGCATCCGTTTACCTTTTGCCGCTGTAGTCGGGAGAAGTAGGAGCGGGCGGGCGGGCGGGGGCTGCTGGAGAACAGGCAGCCCTCTGGGGCCGGCAGAATAGGGATGAGTCCCCAGACACGGGCCCCCTCCCCAAAGGATTCGCCACAGAGGCTGCAAGCCTAGCCACACTTTCCTGGGAGTAAGCTCCATTGTCTCTAATGGGACTTACTCCTGAGTAGACAGGCAGGATTGGGGTCACACTTAAGGGCACGCGCGCGCTGTTTCTTTGTTATCCTCTGCAGCTATTAATGGGGCAGGAGGAGAAGGAAGCTCACCAGGGACAGGTAGGCATAGCTGGCGTGGAGGAACTGGTTGACCAAGCGGTTCACGCCGGCCTCGCTCTCGGCGTCGTAGTTCTGGCGAATCTTGGAGCTCATGGTGTTAAATCGGCGTTACCTGGCGAAGGAATTAAGGAAGGGTCGGCCGCGGCCCTGCTCCGTTCAAGCACTGTTGAAGCAAGAGACAAGGAACTGTGGCCAGAAGCGGAATCGGTCTAAGCCAGGGCCGCCCAGCGGAGCCCTTTATACCTCCTCCCGGAGGCTGTTACGAGACACTCCCTCCGTGCTGTGCGCAAGCGCAAAGAGCTCTCTGCAATCCTTGCATTGGCCGCGGGGAGGAGGTGGTATAGCAGAACCCTACTAAGTCTGGGAAGCAGCCTTGAGCCTGATTTTATGGTGGTCTTCTTCGCATTAAGATTGGAGGCTCTCGAGACTTTAAAATCTATTGCCAGAGGTGCTGTTATGTGAATTTAGCATGAGAATTAATCTCCATACTGTAATTGTAAAGCAAAGACTTAAGAGATGCCAGGTGCAAAGGAGTGGCAAGGAGATGCAGGTATCTAGTTGTCTTGTGTGCTCCCTGAGGCAACTGGTGGGCCGCTGTGAGATACAAGAAGCTGGACTAGGTGGGCCTTTGGCCCGATTCAGCCTTATGTTCTTAGTTAACGTGCAATTGCAAGCCCCCCCCCCCGCCTATGCGTGTGTGTCTACTTACAAGTAAACTTCACTGGCTTTAAGCAGCTTTACTGTCATGGAAGCCTGCCTGATTGCACACTTAAGAGTTACATCGATTTTCGCATCCCCTCCTACCTTGCATTAGAGTAGTCCGAACTGAGTTTGCTTGGGAGGGTCTGGAGTGACGGAGGGTTAGATGATAGGTTGGCAGAGTTTACGCTTAAATGAGGAGTGAGGCTGCAATCCTATCCACACTTTCCTGGGAGTAAGCCCCATTGGGCTTGCTTGAACGTGCATAGAATTGTGCTCTGAGTCTGTTTCGATTGAATTGGATCAACAGCTGTGCAATCTTAGGAAAGCTGCACCTCTGCAGTCGTTGTATCTACTTGTTAAAGACACAGAGCCAATGAGGGGGGGGGAGGCGCCCAACCCTGGCTTAGCACAAGGACGGGAAACCACCATTTTGGAAGCGACGGAGAGAGGTCTGCAAAGGGGGAAGGTTGATAGTTTCAAGTTTTCTTGGAGAGGGCCATCAACCTGTGGCTCAGAGAGCGCTACGATTCCTGGGTTCTCCAGACTTTAACGGGGGGGGGGGAACGCTCCTTCTTTCCCCTTGTCTCGCTATGTTCCACTACTTAAGGTGACTCAGCAAAAGGGAGTTCCCTCCACAAAAGACAGTCTCAGAATGATTCAGCAAAAAAGGCCACTGCCTCCCTCCCTTTTTTCCGCCGTCTCCCTCCTTTGTTATTTGTTCTCGAGCGCAGGACCTTGAGGCTGTTCTGCCCACTCTCCGCCACCCCCTAAAAAAGAACAAGCTTGCAACGTGGGTGACGTGATCAACCAGGAAACGGGGAGGGGGGAGAGAGCGCGCGCTTGTAATCCTGCACAAATAAGAATTCTACTTCTAAGAACTATGGCCCAGAACAACAAAGTAGCACTTCAAAAGACTTATACTGTATTTTACAAGGGTTTGTTGTTGGGAGGGAAAATGTATGGCCAGGGGCCCTAGACCCACATGACCTTAGAGCATGGCATCGGATTAGTAACAAAAATGTAGGAATAAGGCCACATTCTTGCTGAAATAACATTCTTGAACATCTGAGCTTAAATCCAGACAAAGCAAAGGTCCTCTTGGTTAGGAAATCCACCATGCCAGTGGTTCTCAAACTTTTTAGCATGGGGACCCACTTTTTAGAACAACAGTCTGTCCGGGACCCACCAGAAGTGATGGCATGGCACAAAGTGTCATTGTGACGCCAGAGCTTGCTGCTTTCCTGAGAATGTAGCAATAAGCTGGGTTATTTCTCAGCCATTTTCCAACAGCAAAGTGAATCAGAAAGCACAGAGACATGAGCCATCTTCCTCAGCTTCATAAAGCACTGAGGTTTATGAGACACTGCATCTCTAAACAGTAAGGCTGTACCTTTCTAGCACTTCTTTGTGTCCAAGACCCTGAACCAGAAACATTCAGTTCACCCCAGTCCTTAAGTGTAATCTCTCTGATTTCAGTGGGCCTTGGGCCTGGTCTGCATAAGATGGCAGGATCTTGCCATGGCAGACTGAATTGGCTCCAAGCGGGAGGTGTCATTTTTCAGTGCTGTCCTTGTGTGTAAACACTCTCTCTGCAACTACAATAAAAGGAGCATATCCAAGAGAAAAGTTCTATCCAGCCTTATCCTTACTTTGCAACTTTCCCACTTGCATGGGGTCCTCTGTGCACCGGCTCAATCCAGTGTGTGATTCGTTGTCTGCATTGGTATGACCCATTTTCCCAGCATTTCATTCTGCTGGATAGACTAGGCTTTCAGCCAGCCCCACCCATGAGTTACAGTTCTCCCCATCTTCTCAAGAAAAGATCTCTGATCTTAAAAAACAGTTCCAGCACTTCTCCAACTTCCTTCAGGGGCAAGAACTTTCACTTCCCATTTTTATGCTCTTTTTTTTTTTTAATCTGGTTCTTTCTGGAAGCTTTCGTCATGTGTCCTGCTGTGTCATTGTTCTGAGAACTGTTGTCAGGACTCCATGCTGGACTGGATACAGGCAAACAAGTTAAAATGAAATCTGGGCAAGAAAGGCTTTTGATTAAGAGCCCCATGATCCAGATTGCAGATTGTCAGCCTGTTCTGGTGGGATTGCAAGAAGCAGCTGGGGAGTAGTTCTGGACCCAACTCTGCACCTGGATGTTCAAGAGTCAGCTGTGGTCCAGGGTGGTTTTGTCCAGCTTAAGATGATGCACCAAATGTGTCCTGTTTAAGGTCAGTCAGAACTGACCATGATTGTCCATGCCTTTTGCTTGGACTACTGAAGGTGCAATCCTAACCTGGTGTTAGGCTGGCACAGTTAGGCCAGCGAAGTGTGGCCAGCACAAGGGCCACCGTAAAGCGCATTTGGACCAATCTCAGAGTCGGGGAGGATGGCACACACCTGTGTGCTGGCCTCTCTGACTCAGAGAGTGGTCCAAGCATACTTTACGGTGTCTCTTGTGCTGGCCAAACTTTGCTGGCCTAACTGTGCCAGCCTAACTCCAGGTTAGGATTGCTCTCTGAAACACACTTGTAGGGGGGCTGCCCTTGTAGATCACGGAAATGTCAGCTCATTCAGAATGCTCCTGCCTAACTGTTGACTGACACAAGGTATGGGGAATCCCATCACACCTGTGTTGTCACCTGCATTGGTCTACTTGCAGGTGTAATTCAAGCTGCTAGTTTTAACCTTTAAAATCCCTACATTGCTTGTGACCAGTGGTTGAAGGACCACACACATTCCTGCTTGAAACTACCCACCCCCCTGAGGACATCTTACAGGGCTCTTCAGTGAGTTCCACAGTTGGTAGAAGTAATAATAATAATAATAATAATAATAATAATAATAATAATACTTGGATTTATATACCGCCTTTCTTAGGTCACCAGATTTCTCTAGTTACTATAACTCAAGGCGGTTTACATGGGCAGACTTTATTCAGAAACCCGAAGGTTTTTACAATTAATACATAAATCTTTCAAGAACTACACACATACAGATGGATCTTTCTGGATTTAGTCCTTCATTCTGGCCACCCGTTTGTCTTCTTGCTGGCTGATAAATGGCTTCCCTGCTCCCACCAGAGAAGCAGCTGAACTTTGGCACAACTGCCCCTCACACAAGGCAACCGAAGCTCAGCTGTTAATCAGCCGCAATTAACAAGGTCTGCTGCTCACAGAGACTTCCCGCCGAACTGGCAACCTTCAGATCTTCAGCTCGTATCTTCAGGCAAACGGAGGCATTAACCCTCTGGACTAAATCTTCTGCCCTGCTGATGGCATGGAAACGGCACTTTTTAAAGGGACTTCTCTGTGGTTTGTGTAACTGCGCCCCCTGCTCGATGTAAAGTTGGTGCCACCTTTGCAGTTATACCAATCCCAATTAAATACTTTCTTGTTCTGCTTGGCCTTTGGCTTACAATGCAATGACTTAAATTGCAGGGCTACTGTTTTGTTTCACTGTTGCTCTGGTTACTGTTATAGTTTTTGTTACATAATTATAATACTGTATACAGTATGTTGTACTGTATAACTTGGTTAGTATAATTGGCTTGGTTGCCTGGAGGACCTCTCTGATGGGAAGGGGAAGCGCAGGATCGAAATCTTGTAGTAATAATCATTATTATGTATTAATACTATGTATTATTAGTGTAAAAAGTAAATTGACAAATAAGGATGAAATCCTAATTCGTGCTGTAACAAGGCAGGCCGTGTTGCCTACGTTGTATCCAGGGCAAGATAGGTGCAGGTTGGGGAGCAACTTGGGGTAAGGGGATTATTTTTCCCCTTACCCCATGATGCATTCAGCCATCCCTATGGGGCTACTTGGGTCTGCACCTGCAATTTCACAGGTGCAAATCTGAGCAGCCTCGAAACACCACTCAGGCCAGGGACAGGGGTTGGAATTTGGCCTGTGCTGCTGTGGCCGGTTCCCTCCCTCCTCCTGGGCCCAATCCATCTCCTGGTCCCTGTACCCACCCGCCCTCCTGCCACCCTCTCCCACCCCCTGCACCAGCCTATCTGGGCAAACACATCCCCTTCCAGGGCAGGATCTGGCACCAACAGGCCAGCACATGTCCTTGTGCTCAAGTAGCCACGAACGTGCTTTGCAGCATGTTCACAACACCTGTGGGTTGGCGCAGAGGGCTTGCGCCAGCCAAACAGCCTAGATTGCTCTGCCCATGAGTTTGGGAGCCAGGAACTTTGCTACTCCTGTGGTTGTGTGTGATGACCATGACTCAGCTGCTTGGTGTGGAGGTGCAGGAGAGCCAAACTATTTGAACAGGATGGATGTATAAGAAGGCAGGGCTGTTTGTATCACATGCGGGCTATGCAGAATTTTTTTGGCAAGGTCAGCATCATGTGCCGGGCACATGACAGCAGGATGTGGTGAGATAACACATAGACCTAGCAGCTTTGACAAGGGGAAGACTGAGAGTTCTGGTGAGAGAAGTATTAAGTGATATGATTATGTCTATTTTCCATCTCATCCCAAACGGCTTACTTGCCTCAAAATGTAAAAGAAGTCAACAGCCAAACTTAAGCCTCATGAGACTAAGCGCCACTGAAACCAGCAAGGCGAGCAATTTGTGACTAAGCAAAATCTCATTGATTTCAACAGCCAAGGTTCTCTTTCTTTGGGCGCAATCCAAAATGAAGCAAAGCATTAGACAGGTTGTGAACATCAGCTCAGACGTATAATCTAGCAAATCAGCTTGCACTTGGCAGGCTTAAATGTGCTGCTGGTTGTTGATGAACGGGCAGTGCAAATTCTGCAACGTGGGGATGGTTAAAGCACATGAAAGAGGAAGTTCGTTCCATGTTCAGACTTAACAGTACTGTACTTTTCTGTCTGCTGCTGGAAATTTCTTTTTAACCCAACCTGAGGCTGGTTTGGAATTCCCCAAATACAGTATTGTGACTTGGTTTGCTCTGTGCTGATAAAGAGGTACGAAAACATCCGGTTTTCAGACTTATCTAATAATCAGAAACGTGCTGAACTACTTGTGAGGACTCCACCATCAATCCTTTCTCAGACTGGCCCGCCTTCAGCAAAACCAGCTGCAAAAGACAAGAGAAAAGCAATTGTAAAGTCTCTCTTTACAAGCCTAGCATTCAGGGCCAAACTGCATGTTACATATTAAAGAGATTCTTGATTGGATCTTAACAAGCCTTAACAAGCTCAATTTGAGGGATGTAGCAGGGTGTGTGTTTAACCCCCTGTATGCCATTTTCATGGTCATAATCTACAACCCCAGCAGCAATAATGTTTAAAAACAATCATTTTTACCACTTCTTGAAAAAAGAAAAGGGGTAATGAAGGGTATCACAGCCTCCTCCCTAGAAATGGAAATCCTATCAATCTCCTCCCCTTGCCATTTGACCGGGTATGGCTCAGACATCCTTTCAGGCCAATTGGCACCTCCCAAAGTGCTAGAAACTTGCAATTTAAAAATGCCAATTGTCACCAGAGTAGAGAGAGTACAGAGAGCCCCAGGCCTGAGTGTTTGCCAAATCTGATTGAAAGAGTGTTCTTATAGCCTCATGGATGGTGTGAGGAACAGGGTAAAACCACTGCCAGGCTGGACTCCATCTTGCTAGGCCAGAAGCCATTTTGACTGCGCTGGGAAACCCGTGCTGTTTGGAGACAGTGTGAAGAGCTTTATTGGGCTTCTCAGCAGTGGCCAAACTGAGAAGTCAGATCAGATGGCCTTCACTGGGCATAGAGCTACCCAATTAAGAATAACAAGGTACAGCTGTGATTCTGGGGGGGGGCAGGATTCCATCAGTCTATATCATCTTCTAGATGCTTCCTCTGGTGTGAGACACTGGCTGGCCAGCAAGTAACTTAAAGGTGTATAAACCTGTTGCTAGGAAGGGACCTTTATCAACCTTAACCATTCCATCATAGATCCCTATTATATCTGTATCACTCCTGGTGGAGGAATTATCTTTCACCTAGGAATTAGCTGGTCCCGGTGAAGGTTATGCCAGTCTAGGAGCTTAGCTTTATTGTGAACTAGCAGCACTGCATGTGAACTAGTAATATTTATTCTTAAAGTATCTGGCCTTAACTATACTAGTAATCATATTTCTATTCTTAATATATATACAGGCTCGCATCTGTGTTTGAACAAAGGAATTGGTTCAGGTCAATCTTGCCTTAGCCACATACAGTGTAAGTCCATGCATGTCTACTCAGAAGTAAGTTCCATTGTATTCAATGTGGTGAACTACAGCCTGGAGACTTCAGAACCTGGGGGAACTAGGGGGATCTCAGAGTTTACAAGAGCTGGGGAGTTAGCCTGTAGTTTGTCAGCTTCCCTTCAGTTAAAGGACCGGCTGTTAAATGAGGTGGTGGCACTGCCCATTAGGGCAAGCTGCCCTGACCAAGATGTTATCAGTCTGGGGTTGGATGGATGGGGTTTGGGTGCATGACAGGTGGGCCAGCCCTGTTTTACAGGAATAAGATAGCTCTGGTTTGCTCTGCTGGTTTGTTCAGTTGGGACAGTATGCAACCTTAAGGGAATTTGTAACAGTTATTATGAGGATTTACGGCGCAATCCTAACCAACTTTCCAGCACTGGGGTAAGAGCAATGCAGCTCTGAGGTAAAGGAACAAACATTCCCTTACCTTGAGGAGGCCTCTGTGACTACTACTCCACTGGCTTGACCTGAAACTGTTATACCTTATTAGGGGTCTCTATTCCGAAACAGTCTGCCAGGTTAGACTCTTTCTGCAGGGAATGTCACAGAAGAGTTTCCAACGAATCGTGGGGTGAAGCAAGGTTGTCTTCTGGCACCAACATTATTCAATTTATTTTTAAACAACTTAGCTTCACATCTTGACAGTGTTGACGGCCATCCCCCTAAATTGGGGACCCAACGGGTTCCCCTCCTACTATATGCGGATGATGCTGTCATCCTGTCCCGTTCCCGATTAGGCCTTAAAAGATTGGTCAATCATTGTATTGAATATCTGGCCATGAACAATCTTCGGTTGAACTTTAAAAAGTCTAAAATTATGGTATTCGCCAGATCATGGAGACCAAGGAAGTGGCTCTTTAAAGAGCACATTATAGAGCAGGTAAAAACATTTAAATACCTTGGAGTGCTTTTTTCCTACAATTTTTCCTGGGCAGCCCACTGCAATACGGTGCGAGTTTCGGCCAGGACATCTGCTCAAGCTATAGTTAGCTTTTTCTTTAATCAGGGCTGCTCATTTGTCCCCGCTGCTCTGAAAGTGTATAAGGCTAAATGTGTTCCACAAATCTTATACGAGATACCCTTGTGGATTAATGCATTTAATTATTCAGTCGAACAAACCCAAGCCTTCTTTCTAAGGACCATCCTTGGCCTGCCTAATTGTGTATCATATGCCGTTCTTTGCATTGAATCGGGCCTTATTCAGCTAGAGACGCTTGCCTGGATAAGAGCATCCAATTTTTGGTTGAAAGTTTTCTACAACAAAGATCATAATAGTTTATTATTCCATCTTCTCAGTGATGCCTTCTTTTCTGCCAGCTCCTGGATAACCAAAATTAATCAAATTGGCATTGGATCAGACCTTATTGGTTCGCTCTCCCAGGCTGAGGCATCTAGAATGATCAAAAGGAGGCTTTTGGACATTCATGCCCAAAACCTTTTATCAGCGGCCAATAAATGTTGCTCTCCCTTATCGCTCAAGATTCCTGTCTCCATTGGCAAATTACCTGGTTTCTTTTATACCTTGGAGTGTCCTAACACTAGAAGGGCTCTCTCATTAGCCCGCTGTGACGTCATTCCATCTGCAGTGCTTTGGGGTTGATTTACCGGGATTCCTTACCAAGACAGACTCTGTCCGTGTGATAAGGCTGTCGTCGAATCAATCGATCGTCTTTTACATTGCCCCCTCCACAAAGAGGCTAGAGAGAAATTCCTTAACCCTCTTCTCCAGAGATGTCACCATGGGTCTGATCCTGAGATTTTAAAAGCCCTTTTTGCTTCAGAAGATCCTCATTTTATTAATCAGTTAGCCATGTTTATTGCTAGTATTTTTAAGTCTAATTCTGCATGAGTTATCAGGAATTCCCCTAGTGAAGAATCTTGTTGTTTGCCCTTTTTACCATTATTTTATGCTGTTTTATTGTTGTTAATTGTTGTGTGATTCATATGCCAATAAAGGTATTTTGATTTGATTTGATTTGACTATTCCACTGCAGAATGCAGCACATGCCTCATTGGCACAGCTATGGCAGTGCTGGAAAGTTGGTTAAGGTTGTGCCCTAAGAGCCGTGCTGGGTCAGGAAAACCTATAGAGTATTAAGACAACCTCCCTCTCCTTAGGTGGTTAAAGAGCCAGCACCTAAGAACCTTAGGTGGTGTAGTGGTTCTGGAAGACACAGGTTCAAATTCCCACACAGCCATGAAGCTTCTTGCGTAACTTTAGGCCAGTCACTCTCTCTCTCAGCCTGACCTCTACCTTGCAGGGTTGCTGTGAGGACAAAAGGAGGGAAGGAACTATGTACCCCACCCTGAGCTCCTTAGAGGAAGGTTGGTATAAAAATGTGAAAAATAAATAAATACTGGTAGGCTTTAAATGTGGAGGCTGCAATTATCTATCATGGCAAATAGCAGTCATCAGTATATCCTCCCTCCATGAATTTGTCCAGTCCCCTTTTAAAGCCTACTTGCCATCGCTACATCTGGAGATAGTAAAAAAAGGTAAAGTTTTCCCCACAACCGAATGGTCTAGTTGTGTCCGACTGAAGGGGGGCGGTGATCATCTCCGTTTCTAAGCCGAAGAGCCGGTGTTTGTCTGAGAACAAGCTTGTGGCTGGCATGTGGTCATGTGGCCGGCATGACTCTACGCCGTAGCGCACGGAACGCCATTCCCTTCCCACCGAAGTGGTCCCTATTTATCTACTCGCATTTTTACGTGCTTTCGAACTGCTAGGTTGGCAGGAGCTGGGACAAGCAATGGGAGCTCACTCCATCACGTGGTCTTGAACTCCCAACCTTCTGGTCAGAAAAGCCCAGCAGCAGCACCATGTCCCACAGTGGGGACAGAAGGTTTCCATAAATTGAGTCTGTCCTGAATTTACAGTCAAAACAATTTCTCATTGAAATTATCATGTTATGGGAGGGGGGCACTATGAAACACCACAAGTAGTTTCTGGGTTAGATGGAGTTCATGCGTAAAAGATTTTATGGAGCTAGATCACAGGTTGTACATGTTATGGAATATTGGAAGAGTGCCTGACCTATGAACGTGCAGGAAGAAACGTCCATAGGTGTGACACTGTTTGCTGGAACTCAAGGGTGACTTTTAAAGGATTACTTTATAGGGTTCAGCAAGTTTGCCATATCAGATGCAGGAGAGGCGGGCTGGGGAATATTGGCTGAGATCTCTTCTTATCATGCAAAGGTCTTTGGGAAAATGCAATAAAACAACAGTGGCAACATTTTTCTCTGATGCCCTGCCACCCTTCCACCCTTTTTCTCCAATGCCAAAGTTCACCTGTGCTTTGTCCCCAACATCTGGTACTCATGGGAATACTGCCTCTGTATGGAGAAATTCCATTTACTTATTATGGGTCAAAGCAGGTTTTCCACACACACACATGTGCGTGCACGCACCATGCCTAGTGATACTCCAATCGGTCCCAGTTTCAACTCTAAAAATTATGGTAACTCTAACTAAGAACATAAGAAGAGCCCCACTGGATCAGGCCAAAGGTCCATCTACCCCAGCTTCCTGTATCTCACAGTGGCCCACCAGATGCCTCAAAGAGCACACAAAGAGCAAACTAGATATCTGCATCCTGTTGCCACTCCCTTGTATCTGGCTTTCCGAGGTAAATAGTAACTTGCAACTCAATCTGGACCTTAAGAACATAAGAAGAGCCCTGCTGGATCAGGCCAAAGGCCCATCTAGTCCAGCTTCCTGCATCTCACAGTGGCCCACCAGATGCCTCAGGGAACACACAAGACAACTAGATATGTGCATCTTGTTACCACTCCCCTGCCTCTGGCACTCCGAGATAGCCTAACTCTAAAGTAAGGAGGTTGCATTAACCATCACGGCCTGTAGCCTTTTCCTCCAGAAATCGGTCCCCTTTATAAGCATCTAGGCCAGATACCATCACCACCTCCTGTGGCAAGGAGTTCCACAGATTAATTACCCACTGGGTGAAGCAGTTCCTTCTGGCTGTCCTGAATCTGCTGCCAGCCAATTTCACTGGCTAATCCTGAGCCCCATGATTCTTGGGGAAGAAAAGTATTCCCCTCCGCAACATTCCTAATTTTATTAGCCTCTAGCAGCCCTCCCTCATCTTCCTCCCCCAAACTAAGAAACTGTAACAATCAGCAACGTAGCCTCATTGGAAATATATGCTCCAAACTTCTGACCATTATTCTCATTAAGATTTTCTTCCTATTAGAAAGGATCCTACTAAATTAGTGTGCTTTCTTCCCCCACCTTTGGCTTCCCCTTAGGACTGCAGTTTAAATACTTATTAAGAAGCAAGTCTCATAGAATTAAATAGAACACAGATCTAGGTGTGATGGTAGCAGTTGCAGGTTTAAAATCCAGATATATCCTAACTGTATGGAAAGTGGGGTGGGCAAAAATGAGAAGCATGCTGCCCCTTTTTCCCCCTCTGCTAATCCTCTTCCTTTTTTATTGAATGACCTTTGCTTTGATGTGACCAAGGCAGTTGCTTCCTTTTTGATGGAAGTTCTTAAGATTAAGAGCTGATTTTCTGCCACTGTTTATTGTGTTTGTTATTTATTGTCACTATTATTATTATGCCAATAAAGGTTTGAAATTGAGAAGCATGCAATTGAGGGAGTTGAATCCTTCTGTCTCCAGGGGCTTATCATGTATGCAGCCCAGGCAGGCTTGGTTCCTTTATCAGAAGATTTAGCCGAGAGGGTTAATGCCTCCGTTTGCCCGAAGATACAGCTGAAGATCTCAAGGTCGAGAGCTTGGGACTGCCGGAAGTCTCTGTGAGCAGCAGACCTTGCAACTGCGGCTGATTAGAAGCTGAGCTCCAGCTGCCTCGTGGGAGGAGGAGTGTTCTGAGAGTCAGCTGCATCTCTGGTGAGAGCAGGGAAGCATCAGCCAGCAGAAGACAGACGAGTGGCTAAAGAAAGAAGGCTAAATCCAGAAAGGAAGATCTGAATGTGTGTAGTTCTTGAAAGATAGAACATTCTGTAAATTGTAAAAACCTTTGGGTTTATGAATAAAGTCTGCCCATGTGAACCGCCTTGAGTTAGTCACTAGAGAAATCTAGTGATCTTAAGAAAGGCGGTATATAAATACATGCATTATTTTTTATTATTATCAGTGGCTAGCTAGCAGAAAAAGGAGATTGGGCATGAATTGGAGCTGGAGGAAGGTAAGGGGAGAAGAAAGGAAGCTGGAGGAGTTTAGCAGTACACACTCCTGCCATTTAAAACTGGACCCTGGACTTTCTACAACAACTAGCTTTAAACACAGATGCTGCTGTTGCATCAAGTTTGCCCCCCTACATCTGTCAGCATGCATGAAGACCATTAATGCCCACTTCTGATAAGAAGAAATAATGGATGTATTTTCTGAAGTCTTCAGAAATCATTCCAATTATTTGAAATTCAATTTCAATTATACTTCGAATTATTTGGCAAGCTAACTTTGCTTCCAAGGTTCCGAATGTCCCAGCATTTGTAATAGGATTAAGGGCCATATCCTATCCAACTTCCCAGCACGGATTCAGCTGTGCCAAGGGGGTGCACTCTGCATCCTGTGGTAGTGGGGGGGGGCAGACACAGAGGCCTCCTCAAGCAAAGAGGATGTTTGTTCCCTTACCTCAGGGCTGCACTGTGGTTGCACCGGTGCTGGAAAGTTAGCCCTAAGAGTCACTACTGGCAACAGGAAGGCTGTTATCTTTCCTATACAGCCATGGGTGGATTATTTATGTGTTTTTAACTGAGGTGTTCCTGGTGTCATTTTGCCCTAGGAGCAAAATGGCTAACCGCCAGTTCCAAAAAGCACGCAACTGCTGGCTGAATTTGCCAAATGCAAGGCAATAATGGGAAGGGAATAAGCTAATGCAGCTTGAGCCAAAATAACCAAACTGTTGGATAATGCTGCCCTCCTTGTGCCTTTCCCCACTCTGAATAAAAGCATGTAACATCCAGAAGAAAGCAAGCAGATACTAACCCCTGTGCTAGTTTTTGTTTGCATGTTGTTGTTTTTAACTACATAGGGAACACAGTGATGTCTCTACAGGAAGGGCAGAGCTCTAAGTTTTGCAAGGAGCCTTACCCTGTCATGTAAATCCCTCCTCTCCCTTGCTGCTGTAACCAGTAAGCAACACCAAGATCCCTGTGAGGATTGGCTAAAACGGTGCAGAAGAGGAGTGATTTCCACTGCAAGGTAAGGCTTCTTGCAAAACGTAGAGCTCTGCCCTCCCTGTAGAGATGCCACTAAGGGAACATCCAAAAATATGAAAGACATGCACCACCTCTGGAACCACTTCCAGATTCTACCACCTCCACTCGGTCTATGCCTGAAGCTACTATGGCCTTTTCCCCAGTTAATCAGAGCATTACATGCCACCGTTAACTCTGAAACAAGCATTACACAACGAACAGCCTAGCCTGTTTTTCCCTCCCGTAATGGGCCCATACACATAATCACCTTCGTAATTACTGAACCAGTTCTCAACTGCCAGAGGACTACATAAAAAAGTGAGCCTTCCAGCAGTGACGCTTCCTTCTGCAAGTCCTTGCAACACCTCTTGTTTGGCAAGCGTAAGTGCAGTGTGTATCCTGGAGTTATCTTTGCCCTTAACATGCAGAAACAACACAGGCAAGCTTTCAAACGGGTGAACCCTTGTTTATTGGAAACGTGCCAACGAAAAGATGGCAGGTACGGCCCTCTTGCCTGGGGCCACAGTGATGGAGGTGGGCGGGTTTCTGTGGGTTCACGGAAGGGAACTGGGGAGGTGGACACACTCAGCTGCTGCTCTCGCCTAGGGTGTGCTTGTCAAAGAGATATTCTCCAAGCCCGCCCTGGTTTGCTCCCAGCCTCCGGAGGTTGGTGATGTAGTCACCCAGGACTTTGATAGCTTTGACTTGCTCATCGAGATAGTGAGATTCCAGGAAGTCACAGAGCTAGGAAGAAAGACAGAGAACAGGGTCAGATGATGGTAGGAGGTAGCCTCATCTAGACAAAGGCTGGTTTCTGCCAGGACAACGTTCTCCAGACTATCTCAGTTGAAAGGGGGGGAAAAAGCACTTATGTTGTGCAAAATGGATGGCAAATTGATAGAATGTGTGCATAATGTTAACACCAGTGCTGAACTAGGTATAAATGCTGTAGCAAAATCCATAGATATCCAAAATCCAATTGCATTATCTTCAGACTCTTCCAACAGAAGCAGGTTTATTGTTGGTTGCAGGCTAAGGTGAGAGCAGTGACTTTTCCCAGTTAAGGTATCATCCTCCAAAAGCACAATCCTAACCTGAAGTCGGGCCGGCACAGTTAGGCCAGCAGAGTTTGGCTGCCACAAGGGCCACTGTAAAGCACGTTTGGGCCACTCCGAGTCAGGAAGGATGATGCACGTCTGTGTGCTCCCCTCTCCAACTCAGAGAGTGGCCAAACATACTTTATGGTGTTCCCTGTGCCGGCCAAACGTTGCTGGCCTAACTCCAGGTTAGGATTGCGTTCTCAGTGAGGGACTGTGGGGCGATTTAGATCCAGGAGGACAAACCGTTTGATTCTTCAACAGCACCCCAGAAGCAACCAGATGTCATTACCATCACAGACTGGATGCAGAGATGGCTGGACCACTGATCCAAAAGTAAAGCAGTATCCATACTGACGGTCTAGTAGCTGTCAGTGCCTCAGGGACAAAAGCACTTCTGCTCCTCCTCTCCAGGAACAGTGTAACAGCTCAAGACAGGCTTCCCCAGCCCTACCAGCTCCCATGATACTCACATGTGGGTCTCCTTGTTCACCTGCCATTCGGTGCAAATCCAGAAGGGCCTGGTTCACCGTCTTCTCCAGCTGGAGGGCTGCTTCCATGGCATCCAGAGTTGTGCCCCAAGCATCCCGTTCTGGCTTCTGTGGAAAGCAGGCAGGTTTCACAGCAAACCTTTAAAATAGGCTGCTATTCCCCCCCCCCCACAAAGACAGTGACTTTACCCACACTAAGGCTCCAATCCTTATCCGCATGAGCACTGCGAGCTGACTGTTGTGAATGCGCCATAAAGCATTTCTGTGACAGCGTTGCATGCACTAGGGCGGTGCCAAGTTAGCAGCTGGCCCCAGTGCGGGCAGACAGAACAGCCTGTGCTCTGGCAGTGCCAGCAAGCCTGTTGGGGGGGGGCAGAGGAATGGGGGGGAGGAGCCAGCCTGTGAGGGGATGGGACCGAGTGGTGAGACAACACCCCACCTGAAAGGGGCATCCTGACCAGGGCAGCATTATCCTATTAGGCTGAGTAGGCTGAAGCCTAGGGGCCCCATAGGGACTACGGCCCATCAAGGCAGCATGTCAAGAAATCAGGCTAGTGCATGGGTCTCCAGATATGGCCCCTGGGGACTCCCCATCCAGCCCACCCACCCTCCAGCTGGCAAGAGACTACAGCAAGTCTGACCTTGCAAAGGTGAGGTTTGCAGAGCTCTCTAAGAAACAAATGGGGCAAGCCCCACCTCCAGGGATTGAGAAGGGCTGCACGTGGAGGCAGCATCACTGGGGACTTTCCATGCAAGCCAGACTACATTTGTGAGGGTTTCCCCCACCCCTTGGGGGCATAACTTATGAGTGACCGACTTCTGTTTCTTGCCCCTCAGATTTCTGCCTGTGTTTCTTCTGCTTTAGGAGTGGGGGTGGGTGGGGAGTGTCTATGCAAGTCTGGATTTGTTTGTGAGGAGAAGACCACCTGCGGCTGCATAAGGATTGCATAAGGTTGGGGGTTGGCTGCCAAGATGGGCTTGTGTGTGTGTGTTTTGTAACAAGGCAATAGACAGGGAAAAGTGATGCATTAGCTGAGCTGCAGAGGCCTTTTTTGTAAGGGGGGGAACCATGCCCACCGCCCACCATTCACCAGGGGCTTCCATTTAGTGTGGCAGAAGCTTTCCTGAAGCGTTTCAGAGGGGGCCCAAAATATTTGAAAGCCTAGGGGCCTGGCACTGGTTAATACGGCCCTGAGCCTGACACACAGGGATGCTCACTTTATCACCAGCAAAATAGCTGGCAGTAAATACAGGAACCCCATTGCAGGTGGTGGGGCTTTCCCTGGGGGAAGGGGATGAAGGAGGAGTCTTTGGTGCTGCTATATGCAATAACTGTTTGGCGACCACATGGCTCAGGACTGGGCTGCCCAGAGAGGCAGCATTTGAATCCAGATCACAGCCATGTTCACAGCCTCTCCATTAACTGGCTCATGCACAAGCTCCTCCTAAGTACAAGCTTAGAAAGACTTCTAGCTTTCGAGACAAAAACTTAACCAGCAGACTTGAAGTTCAGCTGGGACTAATCTGCACATCCCTGCTCAGTCTCCTCACTAACCTAGAAAACTAGGGCTTCCCTCCCCCCTGCCCCAATTGCAGATTTAAATACCTTGATATCCTGCAGGAGAACACGACCGCCACGTTGGGCCTGGAACTTCAGCAGCTTCTCGGCGTGCTCTCGCTCCTCATGCGACTGCGAGCGGAAGAAGTCGGCCACGTGTTTTAGGGCAACATCATCCCGGTCAAAGTAGCTTGACTGTAGAAGGTGTGTACATGACAGTGTTATAAATAGTCAGTGTTATAAATAATGCTGTTCAAAAAAACCCAATACAACCAAAAAAAACCCAAAAAGTTTGCAGATTTGATAGAAAAGCAACCCCAAGTTGTGGGGAATCCAATCCTTCTACATAGGTGAGCTAGGAGTTCATTGTGGCCGCCACAAGGTGGCTCCCAACAAGGCAATACAACTCCGGCAATACAACAATACAACTCCATGGGTCGGAACCGCCATGATACCCAGACAGTCACTCAGCCTCTGCTTTAGGAAACTGCATGCAAAAAAAAACTTCACAAGGCATTCACGTTACACCAACCTCTATTACAAGCAATGAGATGCTACATGAACAAATGAACAGCCCTACATGAACACCCCTTGGTGTTCATCAATCATTTGCTTACTGACCTATTCAAAAATTATTAATTTAAATTCTTGTTTTTAACTCTAGGGATAATCAAAAGCTTGCAGGGGGGAAGAGGGTCTGAGAGAAGGCTAGCTACCCCTGTCAGCAAGCCCTAAAAATCTTTTCCCACCCCCTCGATTTCATGTTGCCAGGGATGCTGCCCACAAGAAGTTTGTCTTTAAAGAGATGGTTAGGAGTTCCTAGGATGATTAGAGGTATTGCAGATAATGGACAGTGGAAAGCCAACAGATTTTTGATGGAGAATCCGAGAGATGGGAATGTAGTGTACACACCAGACAAAGAGTGCAATACCAGGGGAAAAGGAAAATACTAGATGGAGACATCCCTCATGTGGGAGAAGCCAGTCTTGACTCAAGGGAGTGCAAGGCAACCGACAAAGCAACAAGCTGGACGACAAAGGAATCATGGGGCAGGTATGATAGATACTAGTGATTTGCAGGTCTGTCCAACTCCCAGTAGTTTACCGATAGCAAGTTCAACAGAATCCTGCTCTTGCCATCAGCTTCTTCACCTGAAAAGCAAGAACTGTACCAGTTGTTTTAGTATTTTTATTATGTATCTAGTAATTGTTAGCTTGACCATCTCTTTTAGAGAGGCAGGTACCCTTTTTTAACTTAACACCTATAGGTCTTTTTGCTGTTTTTAATACCATTTATTATATGCAACTGCCATACTTCTTTCAGAGCCCAATATTAGGCATGTCTACTCAGAAGGAAATCCCATTATAGGTAATGGGGCTTACTTCCAGATAAGAATTTATTGGATTGTAGTTTAAGAGCACAATCCTACACTAGTTACTCAGAAGTCCCTTTGTCTTCATTGGGGCTTACTCTCAGGAAAGTGTGGACAGGATTGCAGCCATAGGGCCAAATCCTAACCAATTTTCAAGCCCTGATGCAGGTGTCCCAATGAGGTATGTGCGGGAAGTCATGGAGGCCTCCTCAAGGTAAAGGAACATTTGTTTGCTTACTCTGCAGCTGGATTGCACTGGAAAGTTCTTTAGGATTGGACCCTTGGTCTGCTCCAGGATCATTTTAATTTCTTATTTTGGTTATCCTAGTGCTGTGTGCACCACAGCTCACGAGTGCAACAGGTAATTATTTCACACCCAACCACTATTTTGCAATTAGTTTTGGTTGGCAGACCTCATGGATTTAGTAGGACACACGTACAAGAGAATAAAATTGTCACCAGCTTATAAACTGTCCATCTTAGTATAGCGGCTGGTGATGGTATGTATATACCTGACGAGAAGTAATCTGAAACACTTACTGCTCACCTCCCCCATGAGGTTATAAGCAAGGCAGAGAGGAAGGAAATAGAAGAGAGGGAAGCTGGTAAAAGTGGCAAGGCATTTCTGAAAGACAACATACGGTTCGGTTCATGTGGTCAATGGAAAAAAAAAGCACACTTATGGAAGGGCAAGTAAATTAACATGAAGAGGTGAACAGAATTAACACCCACCCACCACTGAGAAGTGGGGGCTGGAGGGGGGAATTGTAGGGAGGAAAGACAGGATTGTTAAGATGAGAGCAGGAAGGAAGAACCATGGGGTGTTTTATCACCCCACAGTAACTAGTTTATCTCCATCTCCCAGACTTGAGGATCCACCCAAGCTACTTTTTTTGGCACAGAAGGTTAGTGGATAGGAGGTGGCCTTCTGGAAAGCACACGTGGTTTTATCTTGCAATGAAGGAAAAAGAGTTAATATAAGGAACAGGGGTGCTCCAGAACTCTTGGGTTGTCTGAATGTGGTCAAAAAAAGTTTGAGAGATTAGGACCAAGAGATGCTATGAGACAGAACTGGAGCGTTTCCTCTAGGAAGGCAGCCTATATCAGAAATGAATTAGAGACGCCTGTGTTTGGGAAGGGGCGGACAACTAATGATAGGGGGCTACTCACCACCCCTCGCACTCACCATGGACAGATAGACGTAGCTGGCGTAGAGCTCCATGTTGACCATGCGGTTCACGGCAGCTTCGCAGTCGCGGTGGTAATTCTGGCGAATTTGGGAATCCATGGCTCGGATTAGGTGGGACCTTCAGACGAACTAATAGGCGACGAGTGGAAGCGGACGGGCCCCTGGTCCGGCGGGCTCCAAAGGACGCTGCTGGCTCGGTGTCGATCTGGGGCTGGAGAGGGGCAGCCGGCAGTCCACAGTCTCTCCCTAGGTCAAGTCAAGCGAGGCTGTAGAAGGCAGAATCTGATTCTCCGCGGAAGGGGGGGGGGGGAAGAAAGCGGCAGAACCGGCTCCGTTCAATCACTGTTGAAGCAAGAACCAGGCTCTGCAGGACAAAGCGATGGAGGCGCTTTTATAGTGTTGCCGGGCAAAGGAGAGGGACGTGCGCAGCCACCAATAACCGCTTCGGGCCACACGCTCGGGCTGAGTGTAGACTGAAGGCGGAGCCCGGGCGAAAGGAGAACCCAGGCGTCCTAGCGCTTGGCCCTGCCCCGCCCCCACGCACGTGATTCCACACAGCGCCCCCCCGCCCCCGTCAGTTTTTCAATGCCTGGGCTTGCTTAGTATAGCCCCAGGGAAAGTGCGCTTTAGGCTGGCCCCGCCATCTATCGCTCTCGCGCCTTAACGTAGCCGGTGCCTTGAACAGACACCTCGCAAATGAACATTCAAAAAGGGGAAGCTTTGCTCAGCGTGGAGAGGAAATGATGGGCGACGTTCAGTTTGTTGGATTTTTACACATCCCACATCCAGACCCTCAAAACCTCCTGACAGCCCAATCGGAGTGGATGCAGAGTGCCTTTTTTTTTTTCACCATGAGCAGCTAGGGTTGCCAACTTTTGAACCCGCACCTGTAGCTGTGCATTTAACAATCGTTTCATATTCTGCATCAGTGAGCAGGAGAATCTTTCTATCTACCTACCAACTCTGAGCTATGAAAAGGGAACACGCTTAAAACGTTGTCCCTGGAACGTATTGGTTCCTTCCGGCAGCCAACAACATAAGGCGTTCAATTCTTTTTAGTGTCTCCCTCTCAAAAGTTTCACCTGATTTCTGCACATATCAGCTCTTGTCAGGCCAGTTACCATAGGACCCAATACCCATCAGCCTTCTTCACTAACCCCCAAGGCCCCATAGAGTCCTCCCTGCACAGGAAACCCAGAAAGACCATTGGTGGTCCTCAAATCTGGTCGCCTGACCATCGCTCCTGAAGGCATTCCTGCTCTGGATGATTCAGGTCTGATTCAGGATGATTCAGATCTCCTGCTTTCCCATCCCAAGTTTTCTGCTCCCTGCCTGTGAGTTCTCTGTAGCACAAATCCTAAGCATGTCTATTCAGAAGTCAGTCCCACCGTGCTCAGAGGGTTTACACTCAGGAAATTGTGTCTCGACCTGCAGCCCAAAATTATCAGGCAAAGGGTGGGGTCACTGGCAGTCAACCACCAATGATTACCGGCCAAGTTAACATTTGTAGACTCTTGACTGCAGCTGCAGGATTAAGGGGATTTATCAGGAAGTAGGTAAATCACACACTGCACTCCAAGTGGACGTGCTTGAGATCAGGCTGCAAGAATTAGCTGCCACACTTGCTCCAGTGTGGCCCACTCCTTTCTCTCTTTCTGACCTCCATCCTATGGTTACAGGGACCACAGGCTCCAACATCAAATGAGCTTGTGGATGCAGTCGTGGTCACAAGGTCTGCCAGGGATGTATCATCACCATGAGTCAGCCTAAACTTCAGCCATGACTTCTGGGGTCAGTTGGTGAACCTTTTACAACAAGGCTCATGTGAGCACACTTCCGCAATATCATGTTCCCATTAAACTAGGAAGTTGGCTCAAACTGGATTAGCAGGCATATGTTCAGGTGACACTGTGCTCCCTAAGTTCAGGGGACTCCAACTTTTTTAGCTGGAGGGCGGCATCAAATATCTGGCACAGTATTGAGGGCCGGAAAAATAAATAAATAAATTTAAATGTAAAATGTAAGTAAATACATTAGAGACCGAACTTAGATGAATGAATGAATGGGCTCAAAGATCCAGGATTCCTCCATGCACTAACACACACCACAGAAATATAGCATACACTTTAATGGACTCCCATTTCCCCACCACACAAGCAACTGAGTTAAGTATACTGGAGTAAATAACTCAGAACCAGCAGATTACAGGAAACATGCAGAGCATGTTCTGAGGGCCAAGGAGGTCTCTCTGGGCCTCAGAAAGCTATAAGAACATAAGAAGAGCCCTGCTGGATCAGGCCAAAGGCCCATCTAGTCAGGCTTCCTGTATCTCACAGCGGCCCCACCAGGTGCCCCAGGGAGGCATGAGACAACAAGATGCTTGCATCCTGTCGCCACTCCCTTGCACCCGATACCAGTAGCCCACCACCTTTGTAAGGAGGTTGCACAATCCCTCATTGCCTATAGCCCACGATGGACCTTTCCTCCAGAAATCTGTCCAATCCCCTCTTAAAGGCATCAAGACCAGATGCCATCACCACCTCCTGTGGCAAGGAGTTCCACAGATTAACTACCCGCTGGGTAAAAAAAGTACTTCCTTTTATCTGTTTTAACTCTCCCAACCCGCAGTTTTAGCGGATGCCCCCTGGTTCTGGTGTTTTGAGAGAGAGAAAAGAACATCCCTTTATCGACTCTATCCCTTCCATGCATACTCTATCCCTTCCATGCATCTATCTAAGGCTTTCAGAGAGCCTAAAAAGTTACTTCTGGCTCTTTGGGAAAACCAGGAAGTGTTTCAGCCTTCCGGAAAACCGGACTATTTTTTGGCCTTCTGGAAGCATTCTGTGAGGGCCAGGAAGCCTGCGCACAGCCTCCCTGGCCCTCAGAACACCCTCCGCGCACAACCAGAGCACAGCTTGGAGAGTGCAGCCCATGCCAGCGAGGTTCAGGAGGAACCAGAGAAGGTTCATAGGGAACCAGAGGCTTGCTGTGGGCCAGATAGAGGCTCTCCATGGTCTGCATCTGGCCCCCAGGCCAGGGTTAGGAAGCCCCTGCCTTAGATCAACCTGATCCTCCTTAGTCGGGTCTTTATTTTCAACTACTGGATGGCAGTGGAGTGGAGGAGCTCAGGGCCAGGGATTTTGGGCCTCCTGGGACTGAGCTTTCCCCATCTGCTGAATGCAGCCTGCTTTTGTTAACTGATCAGTCAGCAAACCTTGGAATATAGGTCCTGAGGTGTGGAAGTTATTAATTGCTCATTAAAAGCCACTAATCGCCCCAGCAACCTGCTGAGCTGAGAGTTTTTTCTGCTGCTGTGGTCAAGACAATCACTTTAATTGGGCTCATTAACAGATGACATCTTGGGTGCCATAACCCTTAATCTCCCTACCCTTTTTTGCCTTCCTCGCCCAGTACAGAGGCTTATGCTGAGTGCAGCAGAAAAAAACAACAACACCTTATGGATGTTAGTCTGCTACTTAGGAAGCTGACACAGGGTCGGCAAGTGGATTTGCTAGGTGGCCCAGTCTGTAGCACACAGGTGAGAGGGCAGGGCCTTCCCGCCGTTCAATGTGCTGCTACCTGCACACAAATTACCTTTGTGTGCTAATCCCTGACTGACACAGAAAAATCAGACCAGCATGCTACCGATCCTGTGAGGCAGAGAAGCAGTGCGCACACACACACGCGCGCACACACAGAGGAGGCGTCTGTCTCAAAGGTTTTACTGCTTCTGTGTTTTTTGTGGTGAGAGGTGTCATTTCTCAGTGATAAGAAAAAAAACACATAACACTGTTTTCTGCACTTCTCATTTCCGTAAACAACAACCCCAAAATCTGCAAAACTAAAAAATAAACATTAAACTATTTTCTAACACCTCTGCATATTGGTTACTGTAGTTTGGTTGGGCTGGATTGGGGGGGGTGTACAATGGGTAATGGCTATGGGCACAATTCTAATCAACTTTCCAGCTGACACAGCTGTGCCAAGGGGACATGTTCTGCATTCTGCAGTGGAGTAAAAGTCACAAGGCCTGCTCAAGATAAGGGAATGTTTGTTCCTTTACCTCGGGGCTGCATTGCCTTTACCCCAGTGCAGGAAAGTTGGTTAGGACTGCACCCTGGGCAGCATCTGTTGACACTATACTACCTATATCATCTACCTAGAACACTTTTAAAGCTACTATAATGTATAATTTATAAAAATGTGCCTTTGGAATAAAAACGTAACACTGCTTTCTGCACTTCTCACTTTTGTCAAAAAATGAAATTGCAAAAAAAGCAAACACACACACACACACACACACACCAATATCTATTGATTTTTCAGATTATCAATGCTTCTATTGCATTTAATACTATGTAATTTGAATTGTTACAAGCTGCTTTGCAGAGAAAAGTGGGGTACACACTTTCTTTTTTCCAAATCAAGTAGGGTTTTGTTCTCCTTTCAGAGGTGAAGGGTGTTGTTTGCAAGCCCCATCTGGTCCATTGGCTTCTAGTTGCTGATCACTCCCAGGCCTCGGGACATCTGGATCTCAGCCCTTCCTTACTCACATGTAAAAAGGAAGTTTTTGGCAATGGGCTAGAGGAGGACAGGTAGGTGGTCAGATCCAGTGTGATGGTGCCAGCAATGTGCCTTGCACTGCCTCTCAGAACTGGCCTGGTTTTCTCAAAAACAGTAGTATGCTCTGAAGAACATTCTGAGTCTTGTGTCGACTTGATAATTTCTGACTGTGAAACACGACAGCCTAAGGGTGCCCTGAAGGTGCCAGGTCTTGATGGGAAAATTCTGCCTGTGAACTCGTATGGCAAACAGGGAGGATGGCACCACCTCATCTCCTCATCACGCCTGCATTGGCTTACTCTCCCATCTTGCTAGCAGCACCAAGCAGGGTTTGGAGTTTTGCCTCCATGTTGACAGGAGAAGAGGCTGGTGAGAGAGTCCTGGCCAGTACAGGAGAAGTCCTGACTGCACCCTTTTTCAGTGGTGGGGCTACAGCCCCAATTTCCCAGGTAAGGATTTGATAACATCTCACCTAGGCATCAGTTCCTCCCCAGAATTTCCAAATCCTTCCTCTTTCCCAAAACCAATGCGGAGTATATACAAGGCCAGTAGAAAATCTGTGCACCTCAGCAGTTGGGCCTACCATGACAAAGTCTACTCCTCAGTCAAAAGCTACATTTATAGGAGGGCCCCTGTGAAGAAAGGAGTGGGCCAGGCCGTCTTTCTCATCCTGGAAGTAGACTAGCAAGAAGTGCCTTTTGACAACCATCAGTCCTTTAACACACCTTTTGCGTGTCAATCGATACTTTTGCAAAGATGGTACAGTATTTGGTTTCAGCTGTGGAGTACAGAGGAATCTGAGCATGACTGAAAATATCCACTGGGTCACTGAATACTACATTCAGTTCAGAGAACCTGCCACCTGAAAATGTGTGAATTAATTGAGCATTGGTTCCCAAACTGTGGGTCTAGACCCACCAGGAGGTTGTGAGCAAATTTCAGGTGGGCAGCCCTATTGAAAATATGGGAAGATGGGATGCTGGAAAGGGGGAGGTGTGTGTGGTTGTTTTTCTTGTGTCAAGGTTGTAAATAGCCTTTTTTATTTCTGATTCACATGTGCTATTGGAAAATGGCTGAGAAATAACCCAACTGATTGCTGCATTCTCAGGAAAGCAGCAGGCTCTGGTGCCACAATGATGGCACTTCCGGCCATGACATCACTTCCGGTGGGTCCCAGGCAGATTGTCATTCTAAAAAGTGGGTCCTGGTGCTAAAAGATTTGAGAACCACTGGTTTAGAGAATGCGTGTAAGCAGAATGCCATTCCCTTCTAGAAAGGGAATTCAGAATAACTGCAGAATACATAGTAGGCCTTTCCCTAAATGCAATCAGTTGTCTCCCACTTGGGAAGAGAGGAATGAGGTTGAAGGTGCAAGCTCTCAGCAAGACTGATCCCTAGCTCCTCTTTTTGGAAGTTAAGCACTGCTTAAAAAGTGGCCAGGTGATCAAGAGCACTTGTGAAAGGAAAGAGTGGGTTTACAGCAAGTTAGATGAGGGTGATGCAGTGTTCCCTCCTATTCTTACGCCATTGTACAGACCTGTGGCTACAAGGTAGTGCCTCCAGAACACTCAGAGATGATGTCACTGTTGTCACCAACTTCTGGGAAGTCAAAACTCCAAGCCACATGGAGCTTAGTTTATAAGCTGCGTGCGTAGCTGTACAGCCACATAGTTTAACAGAAACAGTGGTGTTATGGCCTCTTCTGTACATGGGACACAGGGCAGAGTCAGCAAAACCCTCTTGAAGTGTTCAAAAATCTTTTATTGATTCAAATTCAGTTTTAGCTCAGCCTTCCTGAGCTAAATGAGCAATGTCTGTCTCACAACAACATTGTGAGGTAGCTTAGGCTGATGGTGACTGGCCAAACGTTGCTGAATTATCTTCACAAGATTTGATCCCAGGATTCTCCAATCATTGTCCAGCATTCTAGCCTAACAGGAGCGCAAGCACACTAGATTATAGCACTGATGATGTTCCACAGTTGCTCTTTTCTATCTTGAAGGGTTGTAGTTTTGTAAGTCACTCTGCAAGAGAACAGGGAGAACTGAGACATTTGGGGAGCAATTCAGTCCCAAGGATACCGGGACGAAGCCTGCAGATGTTTCCACAGTATTCCTTCACTATTTTTGCAAACTGGCTTTTAAATATTTACCCAATACAAGGACTGGGAAAAAGGGAATAGGTGCCTTCTTGTTTAGGGTTGATCTTAGGGTTTGGAAAACCATATTTCTAGTGTTGTTGTTCAAAGTTTTCTTATTGTTACTGAGGGCACAATCCCAACCAACTTTCCAGCTGTGCCAGTGGGGCAGTCACAGAGGCCTCTGTGGAGCTGCACTGCCCTTACCCTGATGCTGGAAAGTTAGTTAGGATTGTGCCCTGGATTACTTAAAGGTAAAGGTTTCCCCACCGACTGTAGGGGGCGGTGCTCATCTCCGTTCAGCCTGTAGAGCCGGCGTTTTGTCGGAGGACAAGCTTCCGTGATCATGTGGCCGGCATGACTCTACGCCGTAGCGCACGTAACGCCGTTCCCTTCCCACCGAAGTAGTCCCTATTTATCTACTTGCATTTAGGTGCTTTTGAACTGTTAGGTTGGCAGGAGCTGGGACAAGCAACGGGAGCTTTTCACGCAGTCTTGAACTCCCAACCTTCCGGTCAGAAAGCCCAACAGCAGCGGTTTAAACTGCTGCGCCACCACGTCCCTTCCTGAATTACTTACTGCTGTGTAAACTTACTGAAAAGTAATATTATTATAAATATTATATAATAATATTAATTTTAGGGTCTTCACAGGCATAGCTAAATTACCTGGTTCATGAAAAGGGCTTTTACCCACAGCTTCCTGGCAAGGCTACTAATGTAAACCTACAATAAGGATTCTGCTCATTACACCAAAGGAAGCGTGGGGAATCTAATAGTTTCTGACAGGTTTCTCTGTGCCTGATTGCAAAACGTAATCTCTTTCACATCCATTCATGAAATATAGGTCTGGTCCTGGACAAGGATAAATCGTCCCCCCCCATGCTAGAGTTCTTAACCCTTTGAGATTACAGTGAGGGAGAATCAGGTATAAAACATCATAAGGACTCCATGAAGAATGTCAATTCTGTTCAAAGTGAACTAATACTTTGTGGAAATCTGAGAGTTTGTAAACACATGGGGAGAACAGGAAATTAGCAAGTTTGTTCAGAGCTCTGTGTAAAACAAGACAAAACAAAACACACTGCGCACTAAGGTAAACCCAACTCTAAGCCAAGAGAAGTTGGACTGCACCACCTACATAAATTATAGACTCTTAACCGTTTTGCATGCTTCCACAAGCAAGGAATGATGGAGCACTAGAGACTAACCAGGGATGTGGTGGTGCAGCGAGTTAATCCGCTGCTGCTGGGCTTTCCGACCGGAAGGCTGGGAGTTCAAGACTGTGTGACGGAGTGAGCTCCCGTCGCTTGTCCCAGCTCCTGCCAACCTAGCAGTTCGAAAGCACCTAAACGCAAGTAGATAAACAGGGACCACTTTGGTGGGAAGGGAACAGCGTTCCGTGGGCTACGGCATAGAGTCATGCCGGCCACATGACCACAGAAGCTTGTCCTCGGACAAAATGCTGGCTCTACAGGCTTTGAAACAGAGATGAACACCGCCCCCTACAGTCGGTCACGACTAGACCATTCGGTCGTGGGGAAATCTTTACCTTTACCTAGAGACTAACCACAAGAAATTCCAAGATGACCCACTAACTTTTTGGAATTCATCTAAGCGCTTCTCACACACTTTTCAAATACTGGGGGGGGGGGGGTTCCTTGCAGTCTGAAGGACTAGGAACTTAAAAAAACAATTTCTCAAGATTCTGGATTCTGCACCTGGTGCTATATTCTTCAGTTTTTATTTATTAAAAAAACCACAAATAGACTGCCGTTTCCCTTCTAGAAAGAAGGCACCCAAAATTACACTTTTGGACCCAGCCTGGCTTTACAGAAATCCATGGAACAATTGCATTCTGAAATGACTAACATTCTCTAGAAAAGTGTAAATAATGAAATACTGTATCTCAAATGTCCATGGATAGTGGCCCTTGTGCGATAGATGTGGTGTGTCTGCCCCCTGTTGGAATGCAACGGAACAAGAATGATTGTGAGCTGGACTAGCACCAAACCAATCAGTGGACTCAGACACCCCTTTTACACAACCACAGGCAAACCCAAAACAGACACAGTATAATTTATGCTACAATCCATTTGTTAGTCCTTAAACCATTTTCTACCAATGATGCGTTAGAGTAACATCGGTAGAAATGCAATCTCCAGTGCAGTGGTGTCATTCAAATGATTTAGGAACAGGAACTCACTTTTGATTGGCACTTGTCGGGAACCCGGAACCAGCCACGGAGCCCGTTAGGATCCGGAATGCCCGTTCTGGTCCGTTCCCCCTGAATGACATCACTGCTCCAGTGCATCATTGCTGCTGCCTTGTGGGTCTTTGTTGTTTTAAAAAGTTAAGCTTGGCCAATGGAAATCAAGGAAGCTCTTTTTCCAAGAAAGGGAGGGGTCTTCCCGGCCACATCTTAATTTCAACCCAATATATCTGGCTGTCCTCCTCCTAGGGAACCAGGGTGTCTTCAATACGCCATTCACTCACCCAGCCTCCCCGATGCTCAATCCAGCCTGTCAGGTGGTCCTCTAAGAAGGCCATGGCCCAGTTCACCACATTGCGGAACACATTGGAAGAAGACTACCATTGGAGGGAGAAAGAGTATTAAGCCAGTACTGGAGTGAGTCAAAGAGACAGAGAATCCAAAGTAGTGCTAAGAACAACTGAAACAAAGTAGTGAACATGAACAAGCCTTAGAATTTACCAGAACAATTCTGCAAGGAATGGTAAGCAACCAAAAACAGACGTATGGGAAGAGGATAGATACACATTGGTGGGCATAATGAAAGAGTTCAGCCTGCAAGTCTTAATGCAGGAGCTGTTTACAGCCTGGAATGAGATTGGTTTGTGCCTAGCACAAAAAGAAATCAGGTTGCAGCAAGGCATGCTGGGAATAGGATGAAGAAAGAATGGGCCTTCTCCCTTTGAAAAAGCCAACAGGAATTCAAATCTGCTTCTAGCACCACAGACCAGTCCGTTGTAAGGTGAACAGCAGAAGTAAAGAAAGAGGTGGCAGTCCGTCAGGAGATTAGCAGGGTCAAAGATCAATTTTAGGTGTACCAGAGGGAGGAGTCAACAGAAGCCATATTGGATAGAGTTATTTAGTGGCTGGAGGGCAGGTTTCTTTCATAAGCAAATGCCATTATTCCATGAATAGAAAAAGTGAGAGAGGAGGCAATGTGGAACAGAGGGGTTACAGAACAAAAGGCAACAATATTACAATTTGTATCCCCCCCCAAATACAGTACATTATTCTACACACATTCTCTTCAGAAGAGGTTTTCCCACACCTTTGCCCTCTCAAAGGGGTGCTGCTGGGAACATGGTATGTATGTATGAGAAGATTTAGGAGGGAAGGGGACTCCAACTTGGAAAGAGAGTCCCAGAGGAAGGTTCTGGATCCTTCCAGAAAGCCTCACGGAAAACAAAAAAATTATTTTTTCACAATTTTTATACTGCCCTTCCTTCAAGGAACTCAGGGTGGTGTACATAGTTACTTCTAGTTACATAATAATAACTCCTTTTTTCCCCTCACAACAACCCTGTGAAGTGAGGCTGAGAGATCGTGACCGGCCCAAGGTCACCCAAGGAAGATTCATGGCTGAATGGGGATTTGAGCCTGGATCTTCCTGGTTTAAGTCCCAAACCATTTCACCATCTTGGCTCTAAAACAGGGGCTTGCTTAACCACTTGCAGTGCTTGATCACAGCAGGCAACATGGGGACAGAAAGCGAGTGGGAACAGACAACCAGCCCCTCCAAATCCTAACAGAGTACAAGCTTTCTCTTCAAGTAGGAACCTTTCTTAAGGGTTACTACTTTGATCTATTCACTTATTTAAATCAATCACTTTTTAATAAAATGTTTCCTTAAAAAATGCAGGATGGCTGTCTTGAGTTTTCTCCTTTTCATCCACACAACAACCCTGTGAGGTAGGATAAGTTGAGAGTGACTGGGCACCACTTCCTCTTGTCAGCTTTATGGCTGACTGACTGCAGTTGTTTGCATGTTCCCCAGTTAAAATGGGCTCAGAGAGTCCTCAAAATTCTTAACTTGCCCCCTGAAGTCAGGTCACTGAAGTGAGAGGTTAAACCACGTCTCAGAATCTATTGGATAACCCTAGCCTTGACACTTTGAAGTAAATTCACCCTGGAGGCTTCTGGGGATGGTGCAGAAACCTTCCCCACACACACCTCCATCTTCTTCCTTCGCTTCCCCATTTTTACCTGCACAATGACTCTGTATGCAAAATAGAAGAAAACAACAATGCGGCCCCAGTTGATCCCAGTAGCAAACAGGTGTTCAGAGATTTCAGCCAGTTCTTCAAGTGGACGCTTTCCAGGAAGGCTTTCCACCATGCTGTAAAAAGAAAGTGGCATCAACAGGCAGAGACGGGTGACACAGGTTTAGGTAGAACTAATAGAGGGCGTGTGCGTGCGTGCGTGTGTGTGTGTGTGTGTGTGTGTGTGTGTGTGTGTGCGTGCGCGCGGTCTTGCTTAGTCTGTGTCTCTCCCCAGAACTCCTGTGGTTTGCCAAGGCTGGGTTCAGAACAAGCCTTGAAGAGCCACAGGCTTGTGCATTTCCCCATCTCTTCTTCCTCCCTTGTGCATAAAAGGAAACAAGGTTGCTTTCACTTTAAGAACAAACCATAATTCTGCATTATGTCAAAACTCAAGGAACTATGCTTTGTTAACTTGAGTTATTATGCGCTATATATAGCACATTTGGACCACTTTTGGAGTCAGGGAGGATGGCACACGTCTGTGTGCTGGCCTCTCTGACTTCGAGAGTGGTCCAAACATACTTTACGGTGTTCCTTGTGCCAGCTAAACTTTGCTGGCCTAACTGTGCTGGCCTAACTCCAGGTTAGGATTGTACCCTCAAGAGTCTAACAATGCAAGGTGGTTGCCGATCAAGGTTAAATTAAGGGTAGTCCACCTCCTTTGCAAGAGATTCCAAGAGGAGATCCACTGGACAGCTGCCTGTGGTCCATGGGTAATCTGCAGTCTACCTTCTGCTCAGCTCTGTTGATTCACTTGAAACCCCTCACCTGGTGATTTCTGCATTATTGCTGAGCTCCTGCCATATCCGGAGCATGCAATCTCTCAGTGACGTGACCTGAGCAACATCTGGAACATCCTCCCCTTCTATTTCATCCTGCAATGTGTCTTCTCCAGCTAGTTGCTCCCTTGAGGCCTCTTGGAGATGGTGAGCTGTGAAACGCTGCAGGAGAGTCTTGATGAACCTGCAAGAGAAGGGCAACAACAACAACAATAGAAGACGAATTCTGCAGTTACACCAATTATAATAGGTACTTTAGGAGCAATATCTAAAGGACTACCTACCTATTTGTAAATTCTGAATCTACCGGACTTGGATATCCTGACTTTGCATGAAACAACTTTACTTGGAACTGCTTATATACTCAGATGCTGCCTTAACAGTTCTTTGGCCCTTGGTTAGGGCTTAAACGGTTAAGGGTGCAATCCCAACCAAATTTCCAGCACTGGGTTAAGGGCAATGCAGCTCCAACAAACATTCCCTTACCTTGAGGAGGCCTCTGCGACTGACCCTCAACTGCAGAATACAGCACATGCCCTATTGGCACAGCTAGGTCAGTGCTGGAAAGTTGATTAGGATTTGGACCTAAGTAATCACCAGTCTATCATAGTGAGTCTAACTAAGGATTAACCAATATAACAACAACAAAGAAAAGCAGATTAAGAAATAGCAGTGAGAACAAAACCAAAACGTATGTTTCTGAGAGACCTGAACGTATAAAAGGGTCTCCACCGCACCTCAATAATGTAGCCAACAGAAAGTCTTCCTGGGGAGAGAATTTCATAGTGAGAGTGTTGTACTCAAGAAGGCCCCCTCCCCACCCACCTCCCTTCCAAAGGCAGGGGAATACGAAGGAAAGCCTCCATAGATGTCCCAAGTGTACAAGAAGGAAGGAACATGTGGGAGCAGACATTCCTTCAGGGGTGTGGCTCTGGCTCTCAGGTCATACAGAGATTTAAATGTAACCACCAATCCCTTGAACTGGGCTCCGAAACAGCCAGAGCAAATCTCATCTCTTTCAGAGGCTGCAAACGCCACCTACCCAAGAAGCAGGGCTTTTCCAATCCGAAGGATGCTTGAGATGCTGTCGGAGATTCCTGGAGGGGAAATACAGGGGATGTTTGATTGCTGCATCTCCCAAGATTGGTTCTCAGGGGACCTGCCCAGCTGGCCCCGTCTTCTGAGTTCCTATTTGTTCTCCTTTTCCAAGATCTTAGAAATCCAAGTTGTACCCGCAGCCTCAAAACCCCAGAAGTTCTAACTCTCAACACTCTTCCCCCCCCCCAACACTTCAGAACAGAACTGATTCAAGCTAGAACAGGGGAATCATTTCAGGGACACCCTCAAAGGAAGGCCACTGAACAACCAAAGCTGAAGAGAGCCTTACAGGTGACTGTACAGTATATTAATTATTAGCAGTAGCCTAACTAACATGGCTGTCAAGTTACTGAGATAATACTCAGATAATACTCAGTTACTGAGATAACACTCAGTTTCTCCAGAGGTTTTGGCACACAATGCATTGGAAGGGGATTTGGGGAGGGGAGTAAATGCTTTGTATGCAGGCAGTCCCTCGTTCAATCCCCAGGACATCTAGATAGGACTGGGTTAAACCTTTGCTCCATTGCCATAGCCAGACAATACTGAACTGGGTGACAAGGAAGATTCTTATGGAAGGCAAAGGAGCAGGTACCTGTACCTTTTTTCCTCCATGGCAAACAGCAGTTAGGAGAAGGCATACACTGATGGCAAGAGAAAAGATACACCCCCACCCCTGCTGTAGCAGTGATTTCCCTCGGAGAAGAAAATGTTGGACGATCCAGGCCACCATCCTATGGGTGCTTACTCAGCAATAAGCCCATTGAGCATGGTGGAACGTACCATGCTTAAGAACATAAGAAGAGCCCCACTGGATCAGGCCAATCTAGTCCAGTTTCCTGTATCTCACAGTGGCCCACCAGATGCCTCAGGGAGCACACAAGACAACAAGATGCCTGCACTCCCTTGCACCTGGCATTCTGAGGTAGCCTTCTTCTATAACCAGGAAGTTGCAAATACCCATCATGGCTCATAATGGACTTTTCTTCCAGAAATCTGTCCAATCCCCTTTTAAAGGCATCCGGGCCAGATACCATCACCACCTCCTGTGGCAAGGAGTTTACCCGCTGGTTAAAAAAAGTATTTTCTTTTATTTGTTCTAACTCTCCCAGCACTCAATTTTAGTGGCCATCCCCTGGGTCTAGTGTTGTGAGAAAGGGAAAAGAACATCCCTGGGAAAAGAACACTTCTCAGCAGCCATGCCTAGGACTGCACTACAGGAGAGCGATCTTTAACGACTACTGTTTGTTAGTCACTGATCCCAAGGAAAAGACACAGTGTCTCCACCGTGGCCATTCGGAAAACCCGATGCAATCCCACATTGTCTGCATCTGAAAGCAGCGAGGAGCCTCTTGATGCCGCAAGGGGGTAGTATCCTATCCTATCCTATCCTCCCCTCCCCCTTTATTCGGAATGACTCCATGCGTTCTGGAGGCCATTCTGCTTACTACACCCGGCCTCGACGTGGGTCTTGCACGCCACCGGAAGCGGCTGTTAGGAGCCACTGTTTGCTCCGGGACGCCCGGGGTCCTGCTGCGGGGAGTGCGAAAGTGTCCCGCGCGCTGCTTCAGAGACGGGCAAACTGTAGTTCCAGCTTCTTTGGGTCGCAGCCGGCCTCAGATGCAAGAACCAGGACAGGCGTCGACGTGTTTGGCTGTGATGCCGCGGGGAGGGAAGGGGGCGAGCTACGTTTTGGTTTTGCTGTAACAGGTTAATAACGTGGCTGCTGCGCCCCCTAAGTTATTCGCCGAGACCGAGGAAGCGTCTTCCAAGCCGGCGCTTTTTATTGACCTGGTTCCCTAACTGAAACGGAAACTCCAGCTCTGGAGAGAAAAGGGAGCTGGATCTCCCCTCTCGGAGCCCGGCTCCTTGCGCTCCCCTCCCCTTGATGTCCTCTGGCCACCCTCCGCCTACCTGCCCGGATGCGGGACTCGGCGTTTTCCCAGACGCCCACCGCGCCCTCCTCTGCAGCCATCCGCGAGTGCCGGCAGCCAGGGCCCCTCAATGGCGCCTCCCCTTTCCACCGAAAGAGCGAGCGGAGTGCCAGGACGCCGCCCGGGTTCCCTCCGGAAAGGGAGGGAGGCTTGGTGGGAGCGCGGGGCACAAGTTTGTTTAGCTCGGGGCTCCACGTTCAAGCCTGGCGGAGGATGAAAAATGTTCATAAAAGGACAGCGAGCCTCTTCCATTCTCAGTTCCTATCTCCCCACACATCTGAGGAGTGGAGGGGTCAGACAGATCTTAGGGCATCTCTCAATACGGTGAAGCGCACACATCCCCAGCACCTTCTTCTTTAGAGGAATTAGAGCTTGCTTAAAGATGGAGAAGCTAGGAATAGAAGGATTCCTATTCTATTCTATTCCTATTCTATTCTAGAAGAGGGACTTGGTTCCCTCTTCTTTCTGCTTCCTTTCTCCAGATCATTTATGTGGCCAGCAAGGCCAACGACAATGCATCTCCTATTTGCATCCCGTGGCAGGAACCAGAGAATGCCCGAGCTGGAAAACTGGGACCAGTTCCTGGCAAATTTCACTACAGGGAAAGGTGAGCCAGTGAAGCCAAGAGTTGGAAAACAGATGTTAAGAGGCACCACATCTGGCCTGATCACCCTTGTTCTCCTCCTGTGGGAAGGAAAAGGAGCCTTGTGGTTTGTTTAGGAAATTTCTATATTGCCTTTCCCCAGGCAATAAGCCTGGTGTTCCCACCAGGGATGACGACTGTCCCTCCCTGCGGGGTAAGAGTGACATACATACATACCAAGGTTTTCACAATTTTGGCACACTAGTGCCAAGCTCAGCTTGTTGCCCAGTGCAATTGCATCTCCCCTGCACTTCTTTAGCTACGCCCCTGCTTCCAGGAGCACCAGAGGCATCCTCAGCCATATGCGGATTCTGAGATAGCAGAGAGCAAGTGACCACTGTACCTGACTGCTCCTTCTGATGATGTCACTGTTCCTCCCTGGAGTGCTACTCACCACCACTGAACCTTGTGAACAATTCTGCTGCCACACAGAGGCGCCACCATCCCAAAGGGTTTCATGCTGCTTTCAAATGGCAGCGAATAAACCACCTTGGCCTTTATCACACTGTTAGTCTGTGCCAAGCATGGAATTTGAACCCAGTGGGTTTTTCTGCTCAGTGGAGCAGAATGGCTCCCATGTGTTTGTGCTCCAAGGGCAATAGGGTCATTGGGGGTCTGTGTTTTAATCTGGAGAGTCAATGGAAAAAAATGGTCCAAATCTTGATATCACGATGAAAAACGAGGCAAGATCCCAGCATGTTTTTACAGCCTATTGCCAGGGGTTCCCCAGATGGGTTCCGCAGGAAGGTACAGCACATGCTTCAGAGAGGGATAAATCAAGCAAGGATGCTCAGGCAGCAGCTACCATGCCAAGTCATGCGCATATTCCCCACATTCCCCACATTTTTCGAATGGGTAACAAAGGTTACCCATTCAAAAAAAAGCATACAGTGTCCCCAGTGAAAGGACCTGGCTGTCTCCCCACATGCCAGAAGCCTCAGCCAGGATAACACGCCCCCTGCAATCATATACACTCACACACCTGCCAACGCAGAGTCCGATTCCTTCCTGGGCTGTGCAAACACCTCTGGAAACAAGAGAGAGAGACTGTGTGAGTGTGGGGGGAGTGAAGCTGACCGTGGGGCGTGCTGACAGGTGGCACAGAGAGAATGGGGCAGGAGCACTGTCAACTGCCGTGGGGAGACACAGTCCTGTACTCACACTGTCCCTTTCCTTGCCTTTTCCAGGTAATGGATCTCAAGCCTAGGAGGGAAAGCGATTTGGACTCAAAGTCCTTTGAGCGGTTACCACTCGTGGACGTTGAGGGAGTCCCTTTGCTCAGCACCACAGCCGAGCACTGGGGTCATATATGGGCGTTTCAAGCCCGCCCTGATGATCTCCTCATTTGTACTTACCCCAGAGCAGGTAAATACAGGAAGAGCAGAAACAAGGTGGCCCTGCTTTAGCTGCAAGGGGGAGCCCGATGGAGGACCAAGGAGACTGGGAGATGGAGGGTCCGTTGGCAGAATTACAGGATCCCTACGACTTTTCCCTACCAGGGACTACCTGGACGCAGGAAATAGTGGACCTGATCCAGCATGGAGGAGACCTGCAAAAGTGTGCCCGCGCTCCCATCAATCAACGGATCCCCTTCATAGAGATGTCTTCTCCCAGGTTCACAGGTGAGTAAGAGAAGGAGGCTCTTCAGGAGCAGGTGGTTGAGGGTGGGATGGATGAAGGGGGGACCAGCGTGAGGCTTAATATTCTCTTGACCCCCCCAGATGTTTCAGGCTTGGAAGCTGCGGATGCAATGCCCTCCCCACGGGCTATAAAAACTCACCTTCCTGTTCAGCTCCTGCCCCCTTCCTTCTGGGAACACAACTGCAAGGTCAGGAGAATGGGGTGAGGTTGCAGAGAGGGCAGGGTACCATCAGAGCCAAGCATCCATCAGGGATCCTACTGCTAGTGTCCAGGTTCAAACCTGGACTATGAGAAATAGTCATAAAAGGAGAGGGTACCTCTTCCATTCCCAATTCCTGGATCCTACACACCTGTGTAGTGAAATGAGTCAGACAGAATTTGGGGCATCTCAACACATTTGAGTCCCAGCATTTTTTTTCCCCTTTGAGCAGGGGTCTCCAAACTATGGCCCAGGGGACAAATCTGGCCCACCACAAGATTTTACCCACAGCAACTTAAAATATTTGACGTTTTTACTCATTATATATAATTTCTCAGTTTAAACATGGTATTGTTTTGTTGTAAATGTCACATTTCTCTTTTGAACTGGATCATATCATGCTAATTACAAAAAAATAAAAATTCCAAGTAAAACTTATTCATTTATTTACATTTCATTCATTCATTCATTCATTCATTCATTCATTCATAACACTGATTTTTTTGGCCTGCAAAATATACAACAGGGCCCTCATACTGAAAGGTCTGGAGACCCCTGCCCTAGAGGAATTCGGGCCTGCTCAAAAATGGGATAATTAGGCAGGTCTTGGCACTAGGACTCCTGGGTTCTCTCTTCTTTCTTTCTCCAGATCATTTACGTGGCCAGGAATGTCAAGGACAACGTAGTCTCCTGTTTCCATTTCCACCGCATGAACCAGAGAATGCCAGAACCTGGAAACTGGGAGCAGTTTCTGGCAAATTTCATGGCTGGGAAAGGTGAGGCCTAGACTTGGAAAACAGGAGCAAAGAGGCTCCATAAGACATTATTGGCTTGGTCTGGGGGAGGGCCTAGTCCTCAGGGATGACTGTTCTCCCTCAGTGGTTTGGGGGGGGGGGACACAACCAGCCAAATCTGAAAAGTTCTTCACAGTTTGTCTTCTACCTCTGAAAAAACTGGGCTGAATTTCTCTCTCTCTTTCTCCCTCTGTGTGTGTGAGTACGAGAGAGAGTGAGTGAGCTATAGAGAATCAAGAAGCTACAGTTTAGTGTCCCTCAGCTCTTCTGTCTCTTTGCAGTCACCTGGGGTTCGTGGTTTGACCATGTTCGTGGTTGGTGGGAGGCCAAGGACCGTCACCCTATCCTGTACCTCTTCTATGAAGACTTGAAAATGGTGAGGAGTTGTAATTTCCCCACACATGCTCTCTCTTCTTAAGTAGCACCCTTGGCTACAGAGGAACTGTGCTCTATTGCTTAAACCAATGACTCCCATGCTGTTAGTTTTGAAAGCAGCAACCCCTTCCAGTGAGAAACGCAATGTTGCTTCTGTAAGCAACATCCCCATCACAAAATGCCAAAATGGTCCCTATCGACAATCTGCTGTCTCTCGTTCTTTCTCTCTCTCTCTCTCTCTGTAGGACCCAGCCCGAGAAATCAAGAAAATAGCCCAATTTCTAGAACTAGAACTTCCAGAACCTGTTCTGAATCGGATCGTCCAGCACACAAATTTTGAGATCATGAAAACAAACCCCATGGCTAATTACACTTTCTTCCCTAATACCCACATGAACCAGGCCATATCTCCCTTTATGAGAAGAGGTGAGAATTGTAGCCCAGATTTTTGGAATAGCTAAGGGAGAGGGGCCTTGTGGGACTGTAGGGAGCACGGGGTGGGGGAAAGGGACCTCAGTAAGAGCATCTTAGGTGTACAGGTATAAGGCACAGCTGTGCTAGGAAGGACTGCCATAAGCTCCAAGTTCTATTCATTTAAAGCAGTGGTTCTCAAACTTTTTAGAGTTCCTAAAGGCTGCTGCCCAATTTATAAGTGCTTAGGTTATAATGGTGATTGGGCAGCAGTCTCCCCCCACCCAGTAGTGCACATAGCCTAATTTGTCCCGTCGTTATGAACTAGCAAAAATTGGGTCATGGAGCACTGGTGGATCCCAGACCCACAGTTTGAGACCCACTGATTTAAAGTATTTGTGCCCTATCCATCAGCTTGCAAGACTCCCAGGGCAGCTTTCATAAAATTAAGGAATGGAAAATCAATGCAAAAATTGGGGAAGGGGATATGCCTTGCTGGCCTCTTACATCCTCCTTCAGCTTACAGGAAAATTGATGGCTCTGTGGCCACTGGGATGGAGGCACAGTCCAAGGTTCAAGGGGGGCCTAGCAGATGGAGGTGGCAATGATGATTTTTGGGACCATCCTTATTACCATTGAGAGTCTTCCCCTCCATGATATTTTTGGACTCGTCCAGTTAAGTCGGATCGTCTGGAACTCTTTTTGGAAGCCTCTGGTGGTAATCATCACCCACATTGCGCAGCTATAGGAGCATGTTGGGTGTGTTCACATGAAGATCATGCTCTTAGTTCAAGGAGGGCCAGACTGGGACCAGCAGGAATCACGTGGTCCAAGATTTTGCCTTAGAGCAGCTCCAGAGTCCTCTGGGACACTGTAGGATTCTGTTGGCAAACATGCAGTGAAGTAGCAAAGAAATGGATGTGGAAAAGGAAGGCAGGAAGCTTGAGAGGAAGGTGGGTAGTGAAAAGAAGGGTGGATGGCAAACGAGATGACTGAGTTCTGGATCACCTCTCCTGCTGCAGGCACCGTTGGGGACTGGAAGGAGCACTTAACAGTGGCGCAAAGCGAACAGCTGGATGACGCCTTGGCCCGAGAACTGGGGGGCAGCAGTTTGACGTTCTGCATCCAGCAGTAAGCAGGCACATCTGTGCTCCCACTTTGCCTTTCATGAAAACGCACCCGGACTTTTTCTTTCTGCCCACTTTAAAACAAAGACATGCTGAAGCTACCAGTGAGATCAGACCAAGCTGCATCTTGTGTGCACATCTTACTTTGATTAATGGATTGCTTTTTAAGTCTTTTCATTCGCCAGATGAATTCCAGTGAAACGAAATGAGTGAAGTTTGCTCCCTGTTATTCTTTTTGATGATAAAAATCATTTTTTTAATCAGATGGCACTGCTAGCCTGTGGCATTCCATTCTTTTCCCTGCTGCCCTCCACTTTACAGCACATGTGTGTACATAGACCCTCGCTGTACCAGTCCCTGGACCTCCCTGCCGCCAGGAGGCCAGAGCTGGGCAGGGTACTAAGAAAGACCCTTACCCCCAGCAGCAGTGTGATCTTTCTGGTGCCATTGCTGCCTTCCCGCCTCCACAACTTACAGTGGTTCTCAAACGCCTGAGTTTGCCCTAGGCAAATGTCTCAGTCTGCCTTCTGCTGTGCCCAACACTGCTTCTCCACTGAAGTCCTTTGAAAAATGTTTCAAAGGCAGCACCTCAATGCTCCTTCTGATTATATCACGGTTCCTCCTGTAGGAGAAGCCCTGGAGGAGCCCTGCTTCCCTCCCTTCCCCTCGCCTACATCTCTGTTGCCACATGATGGCACCACTATCCCAGAGTGTTACCAGCAACTTTGAAGTGGCAGTCAGTCATTTAACTTGCCCTTGATCACACAATAATGCCAATGCCAAGCATGGAATTTGATCCCCGTTGATTTTTCGGCTCAGTGGAGCAGAACGGTTTCCGTGTGCTTCTGTTCCAGGGGTAAGAAGGGCCATAGGGTCCAAGTTCTGAACAAAGGGAAATGGAAAGTTACCCAGCTTGATGTTGCGATGTCATGTGCCTGAGCTCAGATCCACCACTGAGTCCCCTTCTTAGAGATGAACCCATGGCAGCATAAATGGATTTCAGGTGATGACATGGCTGGCCTGTGCCAGTCCAGGTTTTTCCCTCAACTCTTGGATAGTGGCAGGAAGGGAGAACACATCATTTGTCAAGATCTTTGCTTTCAATTGGGCAGCTCTCCTTGTTAGGTGGTGGGCCACAGCAGCACCCTCTTTGGCTGTCCTTGCTCCTGCTTGACCTGCTATATGTTCGCGGGCAATATGACTACCTTAATGTTGTTAAAAGCATCACCTCCCACTTTCTTTGGCTCAAGCTGTCACCAAAGCTTCTTCCTTCTCCCTTGGTGAACTGTGGCCTAATCAAATTCACTGAAGCTCCCGACTAGCCCTCTCTGCCCTATTTCCTTCTGATGATATCACCTCTCCTGCCGTAGGGGAAGTCCCAATCCCCTCAACTACATCCCTGGGGATGATGCATTTGACAACCTGCGCGCTAGCAGGAAAAACAGTGTTGCGGATTAGCCAAATGCTGCTGTGGATTGCTGTGGGGGCTGCCAGAGCAAAAGCAACAAGCTTGTTGGGAATGGGTGTATGTGAGATCACGCGAGTTGACTATGTAGAAAACAGGCAGGAGTCCCATGCAATAGCTGTGCAAAATAACAGGTGCTGCCCAACTTTGTTGACTCCCCCTCCCCAAAGGATCAACATAAAAGCTTTTCTGTCCTTTTTAATGTTAAATGCCAGCAGCCTGGTCCCATTTCTGTTCAAATAAACCCATCTCTTTTGTACAAGGTCAGGTTGCCCAGTGCTTACCAAATCCAAACCACACCTCGCACCACCAACAATGCACTGAGACCCCTCAACTCTAGTTGGCTCTGTGTGTTGAATAGGTAGCATTTCAGCAAATACTATCTTGGAGGTCCTGGCTTCAGAGGCGCTTCTACAGGGATGGCAAAGCTCTAAGTGTTGCAAGAAGCCTTACCCTGTCATGTAAATCCCTCCTCTCCCTTGCTGCTGTAGCCAGTAAGCAACGCCAAGATGTTGCTGTTCCCTGTGAGGATTGGCTAAAACGGTGCAGGAGAGGAGTGATTTCCACTGCAAGGTAAGGCTTCTTGCAAAACTTAGAGCTTTGCCATCCCTGTAGAAACGCCACTGCCTGGCTTTGAACATTCTAACCTTGGCTTTGAGGACCACATAGCTGAGTTTTCTGGTCCCAACCACATTACCTGAATTGTAGTATTGTCAACACCACTCAACAACTGTACACACCACTCGACAATTGTACATGGACTCTCATTAAACGGTTTCAAGAATGATTTGGGGTATTACTTTTCCATCATTTTTGTGCCAGTATCTTCCTTCCAGCTTCCTTGCAACACTGAGGACCATTAACGTCTAGGTTTCAAATTCTGTGCTAGGTAATTTCTGCACCACTTTAGAAAGCAACATTGCTACCTGCCTCAGACAGCCGCTGGACACTCCGTAGTGAGTTGTACAACTTCCTTCCCTTCCACCCTCTTCTCCTTACAAACAACTCAGTACTTGTACATTTCAAGTTTGGTTTTTTTTTTTTTAATGTCCACACACCAAGCAAAACCACTAAAAAGAAATCGTTAAGTTCACAGTTAACAGAGCA
This sequence comes from Lerista edwardsae, assembly GCA_029204185.1. NCBI lineage: Eukaryota > Metazoa > Chordata > Lepidosauria > Squamata > Scincidae > Lerista > Lerista edwardsae. The sequence continues at coordinate 1,291,280 of JAJKFI010000130.1, read as the reverse complement.
GAAAAGATGTATCAAATATTTTTTTTAAAAAATTATTAAAAAGGAAGATAGGATTTCAGTTTTAAAAAAGTGTATAAACTATTGTGTACATGAGCAAGGGGGGGATCAATTGTATAGAAAAGACAAGTAAGAATAGCTTCACCTGCAAGACAGCTGCCTCCAGGTACAGTACAAGACTGGCTTAATGATAGCCAGGGATGATTAATGCTTCTGCGTATGGGTTGAGGATTAAGTGTTGGCTATTATGTGCCCAGACTCTGAATCTTGCAGTGCATGCCCAACTCCAGAAATATGCTCAAGAGGACTACCTGCCAATCACTTTCTTCTACACAAAACGGCCATGACTGAAGGCCCCAGATCAGTCTGGAGCAAAATTTGAGAAGGCAGATGAAGGCTGTGATGGATGCTTCAGCAACCATCAATATATTACGGCTAGTACTGAAGGTGTAAGCCACTTTAATTCCAAGCTCCTTTGCATTTCAGAAACAAATCACTGATTAGCAAAGCTTTCTCTCTCTTTTGTGGCCGAGGGCAGGTGATTGGGGAGTGATTGAACCCTGATTACTTTGACATTGCCTGCACACACTGGAGTTGGTACAGCAAGACCATTTGTATATTCAACAAGTTGTTCCTCCCTGAAATTAGCTGGTGAAGGTGGACACACACACCCCAAGCAGAATCTTTCAATAGCTGGTTGGTACAGCCTCTTTGGCACTTGTCCAAAGAGACAGGAGTAGCTGGATGACAAGAGGTCACAACGGCTGTAGAAACCAACAGAAAAAAATAGTTACTTGCAACCCCCCCCCCCAAAAAAAAAAACCTCCAGCAGTTTACAGAAAAGGAATATGACACAAGCTGGAAGAAGAAAAAGAAGGACATCACATGGGAGGTGGAATCAAGTGCCCACAGATCTTGGCATAACTGAATCGCCAACCATGGACACATTGCAAATGGCACAAAACAGATTATGTTATGAACCAGTCTTAGGAAGGAGGCGTAAAACCCATGTGAGGGAGCTAAGGAAGTCCTCGTGTCATACCTATGTAAACCGTATGCTCTTAAGAGAGTCGCAAAGCTGGAAGAAGGAAAAGGGGGGGGGACATAATCACAGCTTGAAATATAAAGCACTGAAAACGAAGGACATCAGAAACACCCCACCCCAGTAAATTTGCACTCCAATTCCTTTTCTTCATAATCACAAAACCAAAACACTGCGGGGGAAAATATCACAGCATCAAATAACAAATTTTAAAGAGAATTCCATCAGAAACTCTGCTTCCCCCAATCAATCCATCCAACTCACCTCTCTGCCAATTCCATATCATTGAGGGCGCAAATCCTAACCTGGAGTTGGCTGGCACAAGTCACTTGTGCCAGCCCAGGAGTGTCACAATCGCACCATAAAGCGTGTTTGGAACACTCTTGGAGTAAGGGAGGCTGGTGCATGTATGTTCATGTGCACACGCACTGGCCTCCTGAACTCCAAGAGTGATCCAAACACACTTTGAAGTGCGTTTGTGACACTGCTGGGCTGGCACAAATGATTTGTGCTGGCCTAACTCCAGGTCAGGATAGCACCCCGATATGCATTGTTTTGTCCTCCTACGTCTTAATCTGAAAAACAGGAGTTTGCACCCAGCCTTCTTAAACTCTGTCCCTTAATGACACTAGACTCCCCCCCCAGCCCCACCCATGAGGTAACAAAATCCCTCCCCAAGTATAATTATTCAAGTACAATTGCTTTTCCTCATCCACTCCCCAACCCTTTCAAACCGTTGGACCTTTCGTCCTCCAACGTTCACCCTCTCACCCCACCTACAGACTCCTAGCTGATCCAATCTGTCTTGAACAGAAGGCGTTTGTCCCAGGAAAGTAGGTGGAGACTTCGAGATCTTAGAATCCTGCTCCAATCTGATGTCTTAGCAAAAACTGGACATCGTGGAAGGCATGGGATTGTCAGTATTTGAAAATCTGTCAGGTAGGGCACATGATACTGCATACATTTAGGGTGCAATCCTAACCTGGAGTTAGGCTGGCACAGTTAGGCCAGCAGAGTTTGGCCGGCATAAGGGCCACCGTAAAGTATGTTTGGACCACTCATGGAGTCCATGAGTTAGAGAGGTCAGCACAGATGTGAGCCATCCTCCCTGACTCAAAAAGAGGGCAAAATGCACTTTACGGTGTCCCTTGTGCTAGCCAAACTTTGCTGGCCCAACTCCAGGTTAGGATTGCATTTAGTAATATTCCCTTTTTCTTTAAGAAGTAGGGGAAGGGGGGGGAAACAATCCAGTACCTAGATAACCTCCTCACTGCCCATTTCCCCTGCTCCTTTTGGGACCATCTCTTGATGCAAAAATCGAACCCTCCCCAGAAGAGTTTCAAAAACCATCTGCTGAGAAATTCAGGGGAGAAGCTCCTTTGCCACTCCTAAAAGAGGCCTGACAACTCTAGCAGTCCGTACATAATGGGTTTTGCCCAGTGCCAATTAAGTTGTGTGGGGCAGGCTAAATCACCCCAACCTGTAGTTAAATTTGCTGCTGCCTCAGCCGTGGACTTCCTTAAAATGAGCGGACGTATCCACCTCTATTTGGACAGCCATCGCTAACCAAGAAAAATGCTAGGATAGTTGGAAGGAAAGGGGCTTTGGGCATCAGGAATTCACCCAGCACGGAAGCGGGTCCAGGAAGTGGGTTTTGTTGGGTGCACAACAGACCTCCTTGTTTCGGCCATCTGATCTACCACAAAACAGTTTCAGTGCCTGCCGGAGAGGGGGACCCACATGACTTTTGACTCCTCTGCTGGAGGGGCCTCTAACATGCTCCATGCCCCACATGCCCCCCTCCACTCTGCTCTGTACACCCTCCCTGAACACCAAAGCTTTGACCCCTAAATTAAAGCGCAGACACATTTCATTGTGAACAGAGGATGGATGCATAAAAGAAAGGGGAAGAAAGAGCCATCTTCTACTGAAACAGACAGCACTTTGATGCTATGAGGCAAGGGTAAGTGCCCCTGCTCCTTTACAGTAAAAAACAAACACCTGCTGTTCTTAAGCACCAGTATTAGGCTGAATTCCATGCAGTCCAAAAATGTAAAAATGAACAACTGCAAGCCAGCACAGTTTGGAACAGAGTACGTGCGTGCATGCGTCAGAGAGCGAATTATACACCCAGAAAGATATGCGGTGGCGATACCTTACGGCGCACGCACTGGAAGGGAAGGAGGAGAGAAGCCACACACCCCAAGAGAATCAAATGCCCGATGACAGCAGATATGAAGGTGAGTGGCGCTGGTTTTTTGTTGAACCAAAAGGCCGAAGGAATAACTGGAGGGCAATGACTCCGGTGAAATACAGGGATGAGATGAGGACCTGCTGTAGAATAGACTGAAACCAAGCGAGTGCTCCTTCCCCGCCTTTTTGCTTCCGCAGGCACCAAGGCTGGCTGCTCAGGGGGTGATGGATACGTTCGCCCAGCAGGCAGGCAGAGTCCCAGCCACTCACGCGCTTCCTCTTGCAATGCCCCTGTGCGATCCATTTGGTTCCACTTGGAGATCCAGTTTGATAAAGCAAACTGTCTTGCTCTCAGCTCGTGGCAGATCATTAAACCTATGTACCCACTCTCTAGCGCCACCGTGCGCATTTTTCCCCCCAAAGCTGGTCGCATGGAATACTGCGCCACTGCTTTCTGTCCAGCAGTGCAATTTTCCTCAGAAGTCATTGGGAGCCGCAGAGGCCAAAATTCACTTCCTCACCAGGGCTGAATCTTGTCTGGATGAGCTCCTTTCTGCACCTTTAAAAAAGCAGTTGTCACTTGAAATCCAAACTATTACACACACGCTCAGATAACATCCCAAGTACCGCGGGGGTGCGGAACTGGGCCTTCTCCTGCCCATTTGAAATCTGCCATTCTGGAGTGTCATCGAAATTCATCTTCTGAGACCTGCCACCCCAAGAGAGCGAGAAAGGCTCAGTTGCCCAGATCCACTGGAATTCATCTCAAACTAGAGGAAACACAAAATATTCAACCCGCGTTGGTAGGGAAGGAGCCGGCAATCCTGTTCCAGAGAATCGTGCAAAAATGTAGAGTAGCAGACCCTCTGGCAAAAGAGAAGAAGCAAGATACATCCTTTATCTTGCTCTCCCCTATCATTCAAAAACCTCGATAGGCGATTTCCACATCTCCATCTTTAGCCCCAAAAAGCACAGAACTGCCAAAGCAAAGTAAAAAATATAAACATTCCTTGAAAAAGATGTGCACTTAAAAAAAAGGCACCAAGATAGTGATAGTTTTGTGGTTTTTTTTAAAAAGCTCCCGTTCCCACAATGGCAAAAAAAAAAAAAAAAAAGTTGCATTTTCTCCTTCTATCTTAATTAGGAAATTGGGAGATCCTGCCCCCCCTCCCTTTGTTCCCACAATGAAAATAATGCCCCTCCGCTGGAGGGGGTTGAGGATTAAGACATCTTCCAGAAGGTCAAGGAGGCAGTCAGGACGCCGGCAGAAAACACAGCGATGGTTTGCCAAGTGGGGGTGCCGAAGTAAGACAGGAGGCCTTCCTGGGAGGAAAACAAGTGTGGAAGATACGATGTTATGGACACGATGCACAACAGTGACAGATGTGGCTGGAGCAAGCCCTCGCGTACGATCAGATTTTAACAGCAAAAGGGGCACACGGGCAGGAGTGCTGAACTCTCCCCCCCCCAACATTTGGGGTTCACCTCCCTCCCCAGCACTCTTCCCTTTTAGTGGGTCTCCAAAGTTAGGGGTGAGTTTGGGTGGGAGAAAAGTGCCTGGATGAGAGGCAGATTCTGTGTAGAATCCAGTACCTATTTTTTTTTTAACCTTTAAACCAGCTGTCTCCAAACTAGAGAATCTTCCCCAGCATGAACAGTGCTTTGCGTTCTGCTAGGGAAAGGCACGAAAGACCCCTCCTATAGCTCCCAGGTGGTCTTCGCTGCCAGTTGCACACGCACAGAATGCTAGGCATGTGGCTTGCTGGGGCAGCAGACCCCGGAACTGGCTGGCTGCGAAGACCCCTGGGAGCTGTAGTAAGGGTCTTTTGCACCTTCCCCAGCCGAACGCAAGCTGCTGCTCCCACTGTGGAAGAAAAGGGAGGCACTGGATCAATTTATCTGCCTAAATAGTTGTAGAACATGCACACGTGGATAGCGTTCAGGGGCTGCTCTTAAGACACTCACGCTGCGCATGCATTGTGTTAGCTGGAACTGTCAGCATCTAATGGGTTTAGAAGGTGAAGGTTTCTCACTCAAAGGATTTGGTTCAGACTGAAGTCTGAAATGCACACTGAAAATCCCAACATAAACACCACGCCTATTACACTTATACAAAATGCACCACATCTCAGCACGGAACACTTCCTAACATATGGCACTTCCTCACTTATTACAAAGCAGCTGGTGTCCCATTTAGAAGAGTCCTGAAGTTACTTTTGTCTCAGAGCAATAAAATATTGCTTGCACAGTACAGCAGTACTGCACAGTACAGTGCAGATAGCCATGCCCAGGGTGGGGTAAGAATGGGAGTTGCTTCAAGGCCACACGTATGCCTCCAGCCGCACTTTGCACCAGGTTGCGTCAGGGTTTCAAGGCAGCTTAGCGGTCTCAATGGCTGAGCTAAGTCTGCCCTTGCTCGCTGACTCAAGCACTGCCAGCCACACAGAGCCCTTGGACAGGAGGAAATGACAGGCTCACATGGCCAGCTCTGCAGGGCCCAGGCCAAAACTGGAATGAATCACCAGTTTTGTGGTTCTTTGCGGCCGCTTCTAGCTTGAATGGATGACAACAGGGGCTTACAAGGGCGGGCATCTACCCAGAGCAACTCCCAACATTATAAACTTCCAGATTATCATTATTAATTGGATTTATACCCCACCTTTCTGCCCTGTAGTAGGGCACCCAAGGCGGCTTGCAATAAGGTAAAAAGAATACGCGATAAAATAGGAACAATTAAACGCAGCGGACCCCAATGGAATTTAAAATCATTAAAATTAAGGATTAAAAATTAACTTAAAATGCCAGCCCAACGTGTCAGCAACTAATGAAATGCCTCCTTAAAGAGAAAAGACCCCACTGAAGATCACTAGCAAGGGAGCTGTTAATTCCAAGGGGAGGGAATTCCACAGCCGTGGAGCCACCACCAAGAAGGCCCTATTTCTGGCCGCCACCCCCCCCACCTCTCCTGATGGCAGCACAGTCAGAAGGGTCCCCTCAGATGGCCTGAGAGCAGTGGTGTTATGCTGCCGGAACACTGGGCGGGACATCCGGGTGAACGACAGCCCGCCCGTCGCGTTCCGCAGCGTTACGCCGTTTGCGTAACCAATTACGCCGCTTGCGTACGCGACGGGCGGGCTGTCGATCACCCGGATGTCCCGCCCAGCATTCCGGCAGCATAACACCGCTGCCTGAGAGCATGGGCAGGATTATAGGGAAGAAGTTTGGGAGGCACTGGAATAAAAGATCTCATGGCAACGCCACTGGCGTGATTCACCTTCAATCAAGGCGCAACCCTTTTGTGAGTCCTTTCTCAGCAGTGAGATGAGAGCAGCCACTTTCAACCACTGTGCTGTGGCACATTGGTGTGAGGCCAATGGTCTACTGGTGTGCTGTTGGAATTTGGGGGAAGAGTCATTCATTAGTAGGGCCACTGAGGCCTTGTAGGGCCTTGTCAATTCTCCAAAAGCTGATGGGGTGCTTTGACCATTTTAGCCCCTTGCCAGTGTGCTGTGAGATGAAAAAGGTTGACGCTCTCTGGTCTGGAGAGGTTCTAAGCCAGAGGAGAATCAGTGCCAACTCACCCAGCCCCCGTGGGCTTGGATCCAGTTCAGGACATGCACCCGAATGTATTCCATTGTCCATCCAATGACGGTCCTTATAAGCTCCGGTACTTTAGCACAAACTGCCTGTTTGAGAGCCACAAGGGAGAAAAGAGCCAGTCGCTAAGCAGCCCAGGCGGTAGCTTCGTAGTGGAGTGCAGGCCTTCCCAGCAGAAGGTCCCAGGTCCAACCTCTCCAGGGACAGCTGGTGAGGAACTCCGCTGGGCACCCTGCATTGTCCCTGCCAGTCCAGGGGATAAGACTAAACAGATAGCCCAATTGTCTGACCCTTGGGTGGCTCTGTATGTTCCGGGAGGAAGAGGGGTGGGAAATGGCAGCAGCACCGCACTCACCTTAAGAACCAGCCTGCAAGCGAAGTAGAACAGAGCCACAACACGGCCCCAGTTAAAGGTCCCATCCGAAAACATCTCCGTAGCCACTCGGAAGAAGACTTCCCTGGGGGGATAGGCCTGGACTTGGTCGATCATGCTGCGGGGGCCAGAAACAGAGTAGCCTGGTTTAGACACACACACACACACACACACACACACACACACACACACACACA